>PVKM010003412.1:20374-57937 GCA_004027735.1 Carollia perspicillata | reverse complement strand
TTTGCACGTCTGTTCACGGTGTCACTGGCTGCAGGACATGGATGGTGATTTAACTGCAATACCCAAGCGAGAGTGATATTCAGGAAGTTTATGAAAGTCCTCCAATTTTTAAATATTAATAGAAGAATAAAAGGGAGATTACAAGACATCTTTCCAACTGTGATCTGATACACAGTCTCATCCAACCCTTTGGTCAAAAGACAAATATTATGTAAAGTATCATGTTTAAATATAATCTGTGAAAAAATTAAAAGGAAATAATATTAATGATAAATATTTCAAGCACAAAATTATTTCAAAGGAATTCAGCAAGAAAATCACACAACTCCAGGATGCTCTTACTATGTGAGGTCAGACGTCGAGTAAGTGGGGAAGAAAACTTTGATTCCGATTGTATCACTGTAAATCTGCTCATTTCCCAGTCTATGCAGCTTGGTGGTGTGCGAGACAAAACTCATCTCCCTGTTTGATAGGGTCTCGTATTTTAGGGTCAAGGAACTAACTTCATGTGTCCGAACATTGTTCACTTCCTTGCACTGGGCTGGCTCTCCGCACAAGTGCAGAGAACATGATCACAGCGCTAAGCGGACATAAAACAGCATATAGCGACTGAAGTTCAAGACACTGAATTTGTTACAACCAGAAAAATACTTTTTCAGGTACTTAAAACTCTTCTTGTGGTGGAATAAATAAACATTGTATGATTTTCCAAGAATAGAACAAGGGCAGGAGTACGACAGGTTCATGGGATAATATTTCAATTTCACTTAACCACGGTCATTGTAACAACTTTTTGAGGCAGGAAGGGCTGTCACAGAAGATAAGTGGCTGTCCCTGTTGGCAGCAAGCTGGGCAGCTTTTCGACCGGAAGAGAGGAGGGATAAGCTCACTGCTCTCGAGGGTGTTTACAGTAACTGAGGTTATCCAAACCTGTGCATTTATAATTTTAGAGTTTGGATAATAAAATTAAGGATACACATCATTAAATAAATGGCATTACTATTAAATGTGGAATTTACAATGGTGTTAAAAATATTGAGATATAGAAACAAAACAGAAAAAATATATAGTTTTAAGGACCCATAACAGGTAATCACATTATACAGCTGTATCTTTAGTGATATAAAGAGTCATAGTTTCAAATGTTGGACGTTCTATTATCTAGCCATGTAACCCTGGAAAAGTATCGTAAATGACATACCTTATTTGTACAACCAGCATATAAAATCATGCGTCCTTGAGGTTAGGTTTCCCGTGATCTTGAAAGGAAGTGATCAGTATAAACTACTGTGCAGCACGGCTGACATTAACAGTGTGTTATGAAATTTTAGCGATTATACTTTATTCCTGAATATGCTGAGCTGTGGGGCTGAGCTCACACTGTGGACTGAGAATAACGCCTGTCATTACACAGTTTTAAGATGACTTCTACGTTTTCTCTGAAAGAGCCGACAGGCTTAGTCTTGATTCAGACTTTCAGTTCTCCTGAAATCATTCAAGACTGATAACAAAACCCCTTGCCACTACTGACGAGAAAATGTCTTTCTGCTGAACTAATTTTTTCTTCTAGAATATCTTGCCAACCTTTTTCCTCATCTTTGCCACATGTAACTTGGCCATTTTCCTTCCTCACATTATTGTTTCACAGGCAGTTTTTTCTAAGGCACAGGTGGCAGACACAAGGCCCGGAGGCCGAATCCCGCCCTCCACCTGGTTTTATCCCACCCGGCACCTGGTTTCTACCCAGTGGCAGCGCCGAGCTCTCGCTTAACTGTTAAGGAGTGGTTACATTTACACAGTCTTAAAATTACTTTCAGACCTTTGAAGGCAACCTCGAGGCTGATGTGGCCCCCGGTGAAAATGAGTTTGACACCCCTGTTCTAAGGTATTTAACCAGTCAGGGTTCATTTAAATATCTAGTGTTTATCAATTTATTTTCACATAAGTCTTATTACTTTGTGAAGTATGGGATGCCTGCTATGTTTATTATATAAAAATGTAACTATTCTCTTTTTTCTATTAAAAAACAGTATAATTGCTTGGTGATTCTATGCAGGTGCTGGGTTCTGTGTGCTTTTAAAAATAACCAAAGGCCCTGGCCAGGTGGTTCAGTTGGTTGGAGCACCATCCCATGCACCAAAAGGTTTGATGCCCCTTTGGGGCACATACAAGAGACAACCAATTGATGTTTCTGTCTCACATTGATGTTTCTCTCTCTCTCTCCTTTCTTCTCTCTCTAAAATCAATAAGCATATTTTCTGGAAAGGATTAAAAATAATAATAATAAATGAAAATAAAAATAACCTACGAATTTATCATTGCTACAATGATGAAGGGATTTATATTCTGCTTCCCTGGTATCAACAATCATTCTTGATGATATCTAAGCAGGGCTCTTTGATGTGCAAAAGCTGTACCACATGTTTTTGATAACTGATTCTAAAACATTCTGACCGAGTGCTGTTATTGATGACTTTAATGCTGGAGCATTTCACGTCTGGTGGGTTGCAGGCTGTATCAAGCATGAACATGAGTTATTTCTCCCAAAACATTCATATTCATGTAATCGTTTATATGGTGAGGATTAAGCCATACGCTTCTACTTCATTGTTAAAATTTGTGAACAAACTTGCTTAGTTTTCAGATGCCAATTCATTGTAAGAGTCCTACTATCTTCCTTCTGCCTATAAATTCAATCAGAAAGTAATTGACATTGGTCAGAGATAATTAATCCCTCCGAAAAGAATGTTGGTTATAACAAAAAATATGGAATCTCTTAAATGCATATAAAAAGGTGAATAGATTATTTTGAGTAGATGATTTTCCCAGATTCAAATGGACAAAAGAATTTCTTGTCACGGCAGCTGAGTTTGATTGTGGTGAGATTACAATAAAATGCTTTTGGTGAAATTGCTTTGTGAAATAAATGATTTATGAATGTTTATATTATTATCAAAAGCAATACCATCATCTCAGCATCAACTCTTATTACATTTTTAATGACACATAACATATATATGCCTCACGCTAATTTTTGATAACACGTAACATGCTCCAGATTTCATGATATTGTCTCCATTCTTTAAAATTCAAATGATGTTGGTAGCTCAGTAAGAGCATATGCTAATTTAAACTGTCTCTACAAATGGCTCACATGAGTCTATTGATTTGAATGCATTAAGTATACTGAAGTAAAAACCCTGAATGTTCTCATCTATTTTAGTCTGACTTTCTATTTCCAAACGCAATCACACACTATTTTAATAAAACTGTGTTTTCCTAAACAATTATAAACCTGGCTTCACATAATGACTTAGTGGGCAGCAAAATATAGCCTTCAATTTATCCCCTAATTACAGTTGCTAAATATCAATTAATTGTGAACTGTCAGCTGATTTCTCAAAAGAGACCTTGCAGGCAAGCAGGGGCTGGAAAGAAGTATTCGAAGTCATGAAAGGCAAGGACCTACATCCAAGACTGCTCTATCCAGCAAAGCTTTCATTTAGAATGGAAGGGTAGATAAAGCGCTTCTCAGATAAGGTCAAGTTCAAGGAGTTCATCATCACCAAGCCCTTACTATATGAAATGTTAAAGGGACTTACCTAAGAAAAAGAAGATAAAAAACAGAAACAGAGAAAAGACAGCAAACCCACAGTCATTAACATCCACACCAAAAACAAAAGTAGACTAAGCAGACACCTAAATCAGGAATGGAGCCACAGAAATGGAGGTCACGTGGAAGGTTAGCAACAGGGGAGTGGGAGGAGAGGGTGGGGAGAAGGTACAGGGAATAAGAAGCATAGACGGTGGGGAGAAAATAGACAGGGAGAGGGCAAGAGTAGTGTGGGAAACGTAGAAGCTAAAGAACTTATGACACATGGACATGAACTAAAGGGGGGGAGTGTGGGTGGGAGAGGGTGTGCAGGGTGGAGGGAAATGAAGGGGGGAAATAGGACAACTGTAATGGCATAATCAATAAAGTATATTTAAAAAATAGTGAACTGAATATACAAAAAAAATTTTTTCCCCATACAGTAGCCTTTCTTCGGAGAGTAGTGTATTTTTATTATTTTTCCAACCACATCCTCAGGCAATATTTTCCCCATTTCTCGCTCTTACTCAAGCCTAAGTTGCACAGCTTTCACTCAGAAACACATGAGTGCCCTTCAGAAAGGGCTTTGTGGTCACCTTTAAAATTCTCCATGGTAATTACACAAAATGTTAACCAATTGACACCGAAAATTTCAGATTTCATTAGAAATCACTCCACGCCTACTGAAATGTATCAATAACCAACTCATTTACTTTTATTAATAAAACGAGCCTTAGAAACACTTGTCATTTATGCCTTCTTCTTCATTGTTTGAATACGAAACGAAAGCATTGCCAACATCTTAAAATGGCATCGCCTCTTATTTGTTGTTAGGATTGCTAAGCTAGTTTATTTCACTGAAAGTTCAAAAAGGAATCAAACTTTCAATGTGTAACTGTAATGTTATGAGATCAAAGCATCAGACCTTCTTTATAAAGTACACAAGAATAATTTTGAGTCATTTCTCCAGAAAATTAATTAGAAAATAAATAGTGTCTTCAGTTTATCATCACATCATTCTCAATATGGCTCTGTTTATACAGACACTGGTATTTAACTTTAATAACAACATTTCAAAGATCACCATGACTGGCAATTCTCCATCCCTTTTTATAAACTTTTCTAATTAACTGATTTGGGTGCCATGGAAACACTGGATTTGGTTTGATGGTACAGTGTAAAGGAAACAAATGCTCTTTGCTCTTGTCTCAACTTGGCAGACGATGTGGACAAGTTATCACCCTTTGAAACTTCAGGTGCCTTCATGACCCAAAACGCGATCATCCTCTGATCTGCTCTGTCCTCGTTGTGGGGGTCAGGAGCAGGGACGGAGGCAGCGAGAGTCTGTATGAGACAACAGATGAGAAGCTTGCATCTCTAAGCGTATAAATACGGCTTGGAAAGGATCAAAGAAAACATTTGTCTTTATAACAGAATTGTTTGAAACACAGATCGCTAGTTTTTTGGTTTTTGGTTTTTTTTATATATATATATAAACAGGCTGTACAGAGGACCCTAGAATTAGAAAATGACCTAGCAATGTTAAGCATTTTGGAAATATAAGCCCCCCTAGCACTATGAAGGGTCATTGTCATTTCACACCTATTTATTACATTGCCAGCATATGCAAAATCCAGAGGCTGAACACCAAAAAAAGTGACTTTTTTGCAGTAAACACGTAAGGGAATATTCACATTATAGCAACAGCTGGACTTGTTAAGGTGCAAGTAATACATCCAAGTGGTTGTGTTGCTCTAACTCACTGCTCGTGCGTATTTCCCGGAGCCCTATCGCTGTTTAACTCCGGGAAGTTTTACGGTGCTTTGCTGAATGGGGCGAGAGCGGAGTATAAAGAGGCAGTATAGATGAGGCATCTCGGCCAGGCAGTGAAAGGCAACGCGCCGTTTATTTGGTTCAGTTCACACAGTCCATCATTGTTATGGCCACTAAATCCACTCATATTTTTAAAGTATTTTATGCTCTGGTATCAAGCAGCTCTTACTCCGTACCATGCACTGTTTTCTGTGTGACCGATGGCAATAGCTGGGGGAGAGCCTTTTTCAGCAGTATAAAACATTACTCTCCATGAAACTGATGTATTATATTGGAGACAGATTTAATAGGCCAAGGAGAGGTGACAGATGGCACGCATGGACTTTGCAGATGCCCCTCGTTTTAGTGAATGCTTGATTCTCATGTGCATACTTCGGACTTCCTGAAATGATGACATTTCTAGAAGGAAGCAGAGAGGAGTCCCAACCAAGTCTTAGAATGTTCTTGGTGTAAGTAGAAGTCGGCTTGCTCACGGAGCCCGTTAGCTTATCGATTTGCCTTTGGAAATTGAGGGGGGGTAGCGGCAGCTTTCTTTGTTGTCCCTGGGCTGTGATTTGTTGTCCTTGACTTCATTTTACCACCTTTGGAGGAAATGACAATGTTTGGGAGTACTGCCTAGCCCGTGGTGAATTCTATAATACTCTATTCCATACATGAAATTTAATGAAAATTAATTCTCCCACCATAGCCTCACAGTATTGAGAATGTTGTTATCAACAAAAATACAGCGCTTATTCCAAAGACAGTGACTTCCTATTTAATATTTTATTCACTCTCCATTTAGAGTGAGGAGTCCATAAGTAAAGATGGAATCTGAATTCCTAAACACTCGTAAGCCATTGACAATAGTAAAAAATGTGTTTACTAAGTGAACTAGAATCAATCTCTCTCTATTTGATGCCCGACATGTACAACATCAACACTCAACAACCTAGAATTGAAGTTTTGAAATAAACACCTTTGCAAGACAACTCATCAGTTGCCCCTTGCTAAGAAGCACACACAACTGATATGAGCACCTTCTCACTGGGCCAGACCCTCGGGGGTCGTCCCTGATGCCCAGAGCTGGCCCATCACTTGGGGGAACAGTGACCCATACCCTCCCAGGCTTCTAAACTCTTCGCTTTTATTGCCACTGGGCACTTTGCCCTTGATAGTCCTCCCTCCAACAGTACATAGATTTAAATAGTTAAGATTATAAATATGACATTTATTATATCAAGTGAAGGTTGTTCAGGCACTTCTGATCTCTATGTAAGTTTGCATTTGTGATGGTCATCCCCAGTAGCCTATACATTCCTTGAAGGACGGTCTTGTGTATTTTATTTTTCAAAGTGTCTGTATAATTGTGTGACATGAGACTATGAATGTTGTTAAATAAGACAATAAGTGAATAAAATTTCCCCTAATGCTTAACATCGTGTAATCCTCTATCCTATTCACTTATTTCATCAAAGTCTAACTTCAACATTTTTATAAACAGATGTATGCCACTTAGTTTCAAGGATAATTTAGGCTGTGTTAAAATTGTGTCAACACCATTCATACTGCATTATGTCTTCAGGTTTTCACCAGCAAAAGAACTTAGGACATTCCCACCCTGGTAGAGGGGTGACTTTTGTGTAATTGTGGCATTTATCTGTGTGTTTCCAAGCTTTACAGGATTCATTAGAAAATGGTTTATTGGAAACCAGAAATAATAAAGGGAAAAGAAAAAGAAAATTCTCTAAAGATAGGCTATATACGGATATTTGCAAGTGTGTCATTTGAGCAATGAGTGTCATTCTGCACACCAAAAGGTTGTGGGTTCAATCCCCAGTTGGACACCTATAGGAGGCAAAGGATTGGTGTCTCTCTCTCTCTCTCTCTCTCTCTCTCTCCCTGCCTCCAGCCCTTCCTCCCTTCCTTTCTTAAGTCAGTAACTAGATCCTCAGATGAGGATTAAAAAATAATAATAAAATAAAAATTAAGTTAAATTAAAATGACCACAGAAAAATATGACTATTTGAAAAATCTCTGCTCATAAACATAGAGGTAAATAATTACATAAGCTATTTATATAAAATATACTCAAATATTGATTGTTAAATTTCTTAGTGGTGTTTACTCACCCAACTTACATTGTGAGTGTATGTTAAATGTTCTTTTATAGTTTTAAAAATAGTGTATTTTCTGAACATTTCTTGATTTATGTTTTAGTGCTTCATTTAAAAATTGAATGCTTTACCTAAGAAATTTATCTAACAAATATAAGGACTTTTTAATATTTATTGTATTCCTCAAAATACTGAGCAAGAAAATGAACAAGTCAAACTTTAAAACTGCCTTGAAAATACTTTTTATTTTCTGGGCGGAAAATTACATTTAATTTCAATATTGGGAGAAAAAAATCAAATGCTTAATTATTGCTCATAGTATGTTTTGTAATATAATGTCTAATAATTCGATGCTACTCCACCTTGACAACAGGTCTATAAAAGATACTTTCTCTGTATTTTTATTAGAAATCAGGGCACTTTGGAATTTTCGCTTCTTTATCAGTACAGTGTCATCTATTTTTAGGTTACTTCCATTTAATAAAATTTAAAAACTATGATTTATTGCCTTTGTAAAGGACCAAGACTAAATTTAAAGACAAAACTTAATAACATTGCCTCGTTCTAAGCCTTTTACAGGAAGTTGAATCTGATGTTCGTCCTCTGAGTACATTTGTTTTAAAACTCGTCTCCTCTTGGCAGATCATTTTTTTCTCATTGATCTTTTGAGAACATATGTGTATAAAAGTCCAAGCAACATTTGCATATTTATACAAACATCTACCAAATACCCAGCAAGCCACAGAAAATTCATCAATACAGAACCTGATATTTCTTTTATTATCAATGTATGTTTACTTCAACATTGGGATCCAGGAGACAAACCAATTACTTTCACATAATGAACAGCACTGTCCGATCTCCAAACAGAAAAAGAAAAAAACTTTCAGGGATGAGGTAGTGCTTTCTAAGTAATATGAGCCTGCCCATTTCCTGATATTTGATCTGTCTTATTCCACTGGATTAAATTATTGATTTCTCATTTTCCGTTAAATCAATGACTCTCAGAAGCAGTAAATTGGGTTGTTAGGGAAACAAATGAACAAATAAAAAGCATGTTTACTACTTTTTAAAAGCTAGTAGAAAAAGGTGCTTAGAAAAATTCTTCATTCGAAGTCACTCTTGGGTCCTTTGACCTGCTGCTGACAGAGTCAGCCACTTGGTGATGGAAATTTTTTAGTTTTGCCCTTTTTATTTTGAGTGAAATCATTAGGATTTCAGATAGCAATGTGAATGTTTTTTTCCTCTTTTCCACTTCTGTTCCAGGACCTTATTTTATGTCACATTTACTGCTGCGAACACATTTACTCTAATGCCTTCCGACAGCCTGAACTGCGGCCCTCAGCTGGCAGGGTGACCTTGCAGTTGGAATTGGAATTGATTAGCTGGCTGGCCTGTGTGACTAACCCAGGACAAGTGTCTTCCTCTGGGCTGGCCCAACACAGCTGGCCTTGGCCCTGCATGCTAAAGCCCTCTTCCAAATCAGTTCTGCACTCGAGGGGACAGAAACAGGGATGACAACAGATGAGAGAAACAGGAAAGAGGACGAAGGAAAAGGTAGACCTTGTGTAAGAATGGAATGCACATTTAGAACAGCAAAGGGCGGATTTAAAAAAAAGAAACAGATTCTTCCCCTCCCCACCCCCAAATGTGAGCAGGCAAGGACCAAACATCTGATGTGGGTCTGTCACTCTGTTTACTTACTAATAAGAAAAAGAATGCCTATTACTTATCTGTGATCATGAATTTCAGAAGGACTGTCAGTTTCCCACCTTGGTTTCCAGAAAAGCCCCAGGAGCCCACGAGGGCCGCCTTGAGCAAATGAAACCTAATGATCTCAGTTTTTACCCTTAACCTGACTTTGAGAAAGTGATTTCTGTAAAAGAAAATTTTGAGTATCCTAAGTTTTAAAAACAAGTTTTTATTGCTATTTTGATAATATCAATGAGTTTGTCTTAGAAAGGATAACATAGTTTTCATTATTTTACTGACGATGTTAAATCTGATTTGTTGGTGAACTACACCAAAGACCTTCAACATTTGACAGCTTTAAGGATTATTAGCATTTTACAAAAACCGAGAAAACAACAGCAAAAAAAATGTAGTAATTAGAAAACTTTTGACAAAGCATATTTGGCAGAAAGCCACTAACTATATTCATGTAAACATTTATTAAAGCAATTTTCTTCATTGCTCTTCTCACAAGATGTTATAATACAAATAACAAAGATTGGCCAACTGTTCCCTTGGGCCTGTATTCTATCCTGTCAACTGAGTATTGTTTGAGATGCTATTATCCCTGTATAAAGCGTAATTGACTTGTGTGTCTTTAGATATGTTTATACTAAAAAAGGAATCATTTTACTTTAGTTTTTAGTATGCTACCTTTTCAATTTAGTGTGCAGTTGAGAGCTATACTGAATAGCATCAAAATTGTGGATTCCAGCTTGCCGTGTTGGCAACAAGATAAGGCGAACACCAGCTCACTAATCCTGGTGTGTTGTATAACTCATGTAAGCTGATTTTAATCTTTAAGAGCACTTGCAATGAACTGCATAAAATAACAGAAGCATTCACAAAAATAATGACAAATTTCATAGACATGAGGAAGTGCCAAAATTCAAATAATTCTAAGTTTTTTTTCAAATTATGCAACCGTAAATACATTTGATTGCAAAAGAAAGCTGTTCACTTACTAAATCCATCTCACCATCCTTTTATGTATAAAAGAAACTGCATCTGGGGAGTGGTGTCTAGAAGCCACGTCAGCTGGCACTGACTTTGGGGCCTTTCCTGGAGTCTTTTTCAGCTGTCCTCAGTCACCGTGGGCAACGCACGAAGTAGAAATCATCAGCAGCTGTGTGGGCTGACAGTGTACACAGGCACCTTGAAGCCTGTGGGAGGTTTGGGGGGACCCATTGACTTATGCAGATGACTTCAACTTTCTGGAGCACCTGTGAACTCACAGCTCTTCCAGTTTTATGGTCATGTTTTTGCTTCGAATTAATTTCTTCCCTTTTGCTTTTCACGGCTGCTCCTCCTTAAGTACAGACTTTCTAAATCACTTAACATGACAGATCCCCTCTGGTGTGATAACTGCAAGGCTTCAGGAATTTGCTGCAAGGAGATCGTCCCCCAAAAGCTAGTTAAAATTCCAAACCAGTGATGCATTCATTGCTCAGATACGCCTCCACAAGCTTCCGACCATGAACTGCCGTACAGACTCATGTTCAGATTTCACAGTAATGCTTGGCCTGTCCCTTGAATCGGAATCCCTTGGTCTCGTTCATGTACACCTGGTGTCTGCAGGAGAACAGGATGTACAGAGACCATCGTCATCCTCGGTGTGCCTGTGATTTGTGCTTCTTCCCCCCAAATGCCTGCTCCTAGTTAGAACTTCAGGTCATTAGGTCACCTATGTTTTACACTGGCCCCTGCAAGTAAAATATTTTCCCTGTGAATAATGAACTCAGACTCTTTGTATATATGCATATTGGTTCTGTGATTATAACCATTTTGAAGTCGATGCAACAAACACCTCACAATCCCTTACTGATCCGAGCTGTAATTAGGTACACAAATGCTTCCATTTATGAGATGTTATTCTTGAATAAAATTTAAAGATATATATGGAGTTATTTTCTTTTTAAAACATAGAGGCACAATAATTTTGCACGGATATGCGTAAATGGGTACGTGTAGTGAACTTGGACAGTCTGAGTTTAAAACTGTTATCACAATTGGATTGATCTGAAACAACCTTGAGAATGTGTGTAGGTGGGGCAGGTGGGAAGAGACAGTTCATTATGTAACAGGGTGCAGCCAGGGGCCCCCAAATGAAGGATTTGTAATGGGGTCCAGAACTGGAGGTGTCCAGGAAATATAGAAATATAGGATATCCCCACCCCTACAAGTCTGAACTGGGGGATGGGACACATGGAACAGGGCCACTGAGAGTTACTATGCATATTAACAGTTGGCCAGCTTCATAGCTGATATGCAAAAATGGTTATTTTGCATATCTATAACAGCTGGCTATCTGTTACCACAGATATGGTAAGTAGCTGTGACCATGCTTTGAGCCAGGGAGATGGGCATGACTTTAACCTACGCTGTAACTGGAAGGCAACTCCCCTTACAGCACCTGCATGAGAGCTTGGAGATGGTTGGCTCCAGGCCATGCGGGCCACACCTGCCTGGAGTTACTATGGCAGCCCAGAAAAGCTGGAAAAATACGGGAGGGCTGGCAGGTGTAGCTGATTGTGGGAGGAGTCAGAAATGGGGTTGCAAAGGAAGATTTGCACTGGGATTTAAACCTAGGCACATCGGCCATGTGGGGGGTAACCATGCAGTTTTGCAGGCAGTGAAGGGCCTCCCTTAACCTTGAGGCTTAGGAACCAGGAAAGCAAGATGTAGCAACCATGCAGAGCTCTCTCATAGCAGTTTGGAAGAATGCAAGAGAGAGTTGAGAGAAGGAAAGGGGTGAAAGGGCTCTCACTAGCAGGCCAGGAGAAGGTGCCACGTGGGTTTGGATTAAGAACTGGAGACCCTGGTGAAACAGAGGATGATGCTGGACCAAGCATAGATTACTGGGAAGATCTGGGAGCTAGCTGAGCCATGGACTTCAATTGTTCCTGAGATATGGTGCCCCTGACTGGCCTGACAGGGCAAAGGGGGGAAGGAAGGACTGTGTTTGTTTACGGGTGTTTTAAGGGACTTTGGAATTTTAGCAAAGACATTAAGTCACTACTCTAAGTCTGTATAACTGTTGAATAAATAGTTCCTTTCCTTTTCACCAAACTCTGGCACTGAGAGCCGTGATTCCAATTCCCTGGCAATGGGCAAAGAATCCACAGATGGACCTTGTAACCCTCAGGTCCATTCTGTAACAATTACAATTTGGGGCTTGAAGAATGCATACGCAACAGCAACCACAACAAAAAGAAACACTTTTAATTGTTGATTTTGAAAGCCAAAAATGTGAATATAAATGCAACTGAGCAGCCGTGTACAGGCAGATGGGGCTGGGGGAAAAGCGAAGCTGCCGAACAGTCAAGGAACAATGGCCATCTATCCTCGGTTTTCAGCACAAAGGTGTGGACAAGCTCTGTGATGTATGTTCTGTAAAGTCTCATAGAAAGTAAAAGTGACACAGACAACATAGACAATGAATTGCAATTTTTTTGTTCCCTCTACTGTAAAAACCACTCTAGAAATGGTATAAGAAAAATAGCCCCCCAAAGTAAAATATTGCAATGTTCAAAATATTTCCAAGATGACATTGGAAAGCTAAATAGGTTCTGGTATGTACATAAGAAAGTGATTCTGAAAGTAATCTGGAGATGAGAGATTTGAGTCGTGCATTTAATCTTTACTACCAAAAATAAGGTTTATCCAGGTGCCTGAGTAATAACAGAGAAAATTGTTCATACAAGGATAGGATATATAAACTCCTTTTGAGAGAATCATCAAACTCCTTTTGTTTATAGGCTTGTATCACTGTACAATAGCTATAAACAAGTTTGCCTGATCAGATAGTAATCAGATAAGGTGTTGCCATGGTAACACCATGGCAATGAGTGGGTATTGGAAACAGCCACATACATGATGAATTCTTTGGTATCTTGAAAAGTGAAAACACACTGAAAAGGGTAAATATATAGATTTATACTATATGTACATATACATGTGCATGTGTGTCATATATACATATATGGGCATTATAATACATAATACATATATGCATTCATGAAAAAGTAGAACTAATTTGCTCTTTGTTTTTGTAAAAGAAAATTTGTGTTTGTATGAGAAGGGTTTAAGAAATTTCTCACAGGCTATAGTATTGGTCTCCGGCTATACAAGGGGAAATGGAAGGAGAACATCAGGCAATCACTGAGATTGGAAACAAAGAAATTCCCGTCAAGGCCCAGGAATCCACCAGCCCTCTAACAGAGAGAATGGGGGGAAGAGCTTTAAGGACAAGACTTTTTCTTTGGTTCCCCTTGGGACAGTCACAATTTGTCACATAGCAATAGCAGCTTAAAGAAGACAGATCCAGCAGTCGGAGGAAAAAGCTTGTTTTCATAACATGAACCATATTAGGGTGGAAGAGGGGATCATGTCCCCTGCAGGAAAGATGTGCCTAGGGGACTGAGCTCTGAGGAGCTGGGTGATGTGAGGGTGGGACAGGGAGGGGGAGGGGCGGAGTCGCAGCAGCGAGCTGAGTCCCATGTGCACAGGAGAACAGCCCCAAGTTGCCTAAGAGCACGGGCAGAACTGTCCCCGAGTCCCGTGAGTGGTTCTGAGAGTAGCTCGCTGGCTGGACCATGGACCGACTCCTCTAGGCCTTTCTTCACTGACCGTGGGAGCTGGGCTGTTCTTTGCGGTGCCTTGAATAATCCTTCAACAGATATTAAAGTCTGCACGTTGCTTAGCAGTTCCATGAATTCGCAAAAGAACAAATCGTGCTCCCTTTGCCTCCATCTGCATTCTCCAAAAAGTGAAGATGTATTCTCAGCATTATACATGTTACATATAATAATGAATGCACACTACGTTTGATTTTAGGAAGCATCTGTATGGCTTAATTTTAGGAAAACATTCCTTTATTTCTATTATTAGTAGTTTCTTTAAAGGTCATCCACAATAAGTGCCCACAAAATTTAGACATGTTCTCAAGCCAAACCAGGAGAAACACTCTCACAACAAAATCTGAGCCTCACTCACTAGACTGTGAACATTTCCAGCAAAAGAAAGAAAGAAAGAAAGAAAGAAAGAAAGAAAGAAAGAAAGAAAGAAAGAAAGAAAGAAAGAAAACAAAACCTCATTTTTCAAAACCTACACATTTCATTATTGTCCGAAATATTTATTAAAATTTATTTAATTGCATCTGAATAAAATTGACCCCCCTGAGGAATAGATCCTGATACACAGTTCAGTATTTTTGCAGCTATTCCCCCTAAACCCCCTAAACCCATCACTTGTTCCAAAATAGAGCTTTTTACAGCATTTGGTTTATTCTAAGGTGATACATTGCAAAGTTAAGAAAGATGTTTTAAAAAACTCATTAAAGTATATTTGGCATGCAGTCTTATATTAGTTTCCGATGTACAGCATAGTGATTTAACACTGATGTCCCCTACACTGTGCTCACCAGGATAAGTCTTGCAATCATCTGTCACTGCGCAAAATTATTACGATACTGCTGATTATATTCCCTGGGCTGTATGCTACGTCGCCGTGGCTTGTTTATTGTATATAAACGGAAGTTGTGCCTCTTAGTCCCCTTCACCTTTTCCACCCATCCCCGACTCCCCTCTCCTCTGGCAATCATCGATTCCTTTTCTGTATCACCGACAGATAAAAAGATGCTCAACATCATTAATCATCAGGGAAATGCAAATCAAAACCATAATGACTATCCCCTTACACCTGTCAGAAGGGCTATTTTTAAACGATGAACAAATAACGAGTGTTGATGAGGAGGTGGAGAAAAGGGAACTCTGCTGTACTATCGATGGGATTGTAAATGATGCAGCCGCTATGGAATCAAAACATTTAGGAAGACTTTCGTTGGGAATGTGGTTCGTTGGGAATGTGGTCATATAACAGCTTTCAACATGCCTATCAGGCTTCTAAGTCTATATTAATGTCAAAGCCAGGCCATCTCTTGCTTATTTATTTTATTTTAGGCTTCCAATTCCTCCAATGTTGTTAACTTGTTTTTTCAGAGACTTTATTTATTTTTAGAGAGCAGGGAAAGGAGGGAGAAAGAGAGAGAAACATCAATATGCGGTTGTCTCTCACTGCGCCCCCCACTGGGGACCTGGCCTGCAACCCAGGCATGTGCCCTTACTGGGAATCGAACTGGCCACCCTTTGGTTCGCACGCAGCCTGTGCTCAATCCACTGAGCTATGCCAGCCAGGACCAATGTTGTTTTTATCTCTTGTATTGTCTCTGGGCTTCCATAAGAACTCCTTCCTAATTAGAGTCCGAGTCTTTGTTTCTTTAAATTGTAATTAACTTTGGTAATCCTGGAAGCCTGTTCATGTGAAGGGGAAGCTTTGTGTAATCTTACAATGAAATCTTAGCTTTTAGCCTGGCTGGTGTAGCTCAGTGGATTGAGCGTGGGCTTGCGAGCTAAAGGATCGAGGTTCGATTCCCAGTCAGGGCACATGCCTGGGTTGCAGGCCAGTACCTGGCAGGGGACACACCAGAAGCAACCATACATTGATATTTCTCTCCTTCTCTTCCCCTCTAAAGATAAATAAATAAAATACTTAAAAAAATCTTAGTTTTTAGTGAGTCTATGTCCCCAGGTCTCTAACATTTACTAGTGTTTCTAACTCCCAATTCCCTTCTTCGGTGAGACAGATAGGCTAGAGGGTGAAAATTGTATAAATCGCCTCCTTCTGGGTGGTAAAGGGCTCTGGTATAGTCTTTCCCCTGGAGGGTAGTCTTTGTTATGGATAATACTGTGAGCAAATGTTCTTCCTCCTGCCGGGGGTGTTCATCTTTAAACAATTTCATAATTATTAACATCCCTCCCCATAAAAAAAAAACATTTTACAGAGACTTAGAGTAGTAATAGAAGTGTAATATTTCTAAAATTTTTTGTTGGTGATTTACAAAACCATTCTTTACTGAGTAATCTTCTAGAATTGGCTGGTTCTTTCTTGACGAGTTGCATTTATTTACTTTCTATTGGGTAATGGATTTTGAAAAATTTTCCTCAATCACAGAGCTTAGAGTTAACCTTCTTTACCTAGACCTGTCTTTGAATGAGGCAGGTGGAAGGCATCCTATGCATTCTTTGCCATGTTTTGGCTTTTTCATAGTGTCTTTCTAGAGCAAAGAGGATCTGTGTACTTTTTAGCATAGACTTTTCTGTGCTACAAATGATTTTTAATGATGCTGAAGAGATAGATACCCAAATGAGAACAATACACTATCTACCAACACCAATTTTTTTCAATATGAGATTGGTCATTCTTTCTTAATAGGTACATGCCTCAAAAGAATCAGGTTATCTTACATTAATTATAATAAAATTTTTCATGGAAATTTATTATAAAGAAAAAACGACCATTTGTTCCTCTATCTCACTAAATCTCATTAAAAATGCTATACTTCATTGGATAGAAAAGTGTAGGAAAAAGTCTGCTATTGTTTCTTGTTAATCCCTGCGGCTTGGTTGGTAAGAATCGTGCATTTGAAGGGAAGCAGGAATCCCTGAGGTTACATGATAAAGAAAAAGTACACAAACAATCAATATTATAGCACCATCTATCATAGCACTGAATCTTTGTTGTTTCAGTGTAGATGGAAGAATAGTAACCAGTGAAAACTTAGAGCATCCTTATTCACTCTGGCAGTACAGTATCAATGAGATATTCCATTAATTTGACCCACATTTAACAAACTACATGGAGCATAAATTCTAGCATAAAATCTAAGTCCCCTTTTTTTCTTTTAGAATGCATGGTTTCTATGTTGCCTGTATAAATCAAACACATGGTCATTTATTTTACAAGACTTTTTAAACTGAAAAGTTAACCTAGTTTCTATGTGAACAAAAAAAATCTTGCTTACTAATGAAATTAAACAAAAGCATCAACCTTTTTTCCTATTCTATTAGCACATTTTGGGAGTCACATTTCTGACCCCACAAATGAGCTCACATCTGTTGGAAGCAATGATATATTACTGTAATTTAGAAGCATGTTGAGGCAAAAAATAAAAAAGCCAGTGGAAGTAGGACCTATGAAGGACTTTCTGTCGGAAAAAAGAAGACTTTTAACAGAAAAAAAAGAAGCTATATTTAAAGAAGCTATTAATTTTCAAATAAAAGAAAAAGAAAAACTAAGCTAGAGTAACTGATAATAAACAGAATTGAATAAAAATATCAGAAACCATCTCACTGCAAATATTCTCTAACGTGAGATAATTGTTAAAAGATTAACTGAAGCACACTAAACATTTTAAGTTCGAGTAAAAGTCGAACCAAACTAGAAGTGGGTAGGAGCCCTGGGCAGACAGGAGGCAGGGGAAGGACCTGTAGAGAATGTGTGGCAGTAAAGGAAAGACATCCTTAATTGGCTCCAACCTAGAGCCTAGTGGCCATTTGTGATTGGTTGTCCTTGGCGTTTGGATTTTGTGTCTTGAGACATTTACAGACTTAGATTTGTGGTTGCCTACATAGGCCACCACGGTACTACAGCCACCTGCTCCTAATGGCCTCCTTGCTTAATTAATTAACACAATGTTGAGCCACACCTGACTTCTTCACCTCCAGAGAACAGTGAAAGATGCGAAACATCCCTAGTTTATTTTTCCCCCCAAATCCCTCAACCTCTTGCCTTCTGGGAAATGGCTGATGGAAAAGAACAACCTTTCCCCATTTGGCTCAGATGAGACGCTTTTCCACTCTTTGTCAAGACGTGTCATCTCTCTGCCCCCTTGTTCACCTCTGAGAAGTCTCAGATCTGACCCTCCTTCCTGTACCTGTGGTCAAGACCCACACCTACTCCACAACTGCCCATCCTTTGTCTCATGACTGATTGGCTAGGGTGAGAATCCTTTGTTCCGGAAACGGAAACGAGGTAGCCACAGAGAAAAACATTCCCTGATCAGATAACTGAATGAGACTCTCCCTGCTTGTGTAAAATAGCCCTGTGTAAATCACCTCACCTGCTACGTGTTTATTGCTTCCTGTCCAAGTGTAAGGCAAGCCCCTGCTGCAACGCTGTCATCTTCACATCTGGGGAACTGCCCATTTCAGTCCCCTGAATAAAGTCAGTCTCCTTACTTGTTCTTTTTCTTTGAGGCAAGGGAGGGGGGACAGCGGGGGGCGGGGAATGGCAGGGGGGGGTCCTCTGACAGCTGTTTACAGTAGTTATGTTTTCTTCTCATTTCCACGTAACTATTCCATAGATGTTTAGCATTATTTATGAAATGCATGATGGCCAAAGCATCAGTTTGTAGGATGTCCAGGTGAAGCAACCAGTTGTAAAGCAGGCCCTGTACTGGACTCTGAGAATAAAAATGTTTATAATGCCCTGAGAACCTTATAATGTAGCATAAAAGACAGACTTAAAAAAAGGATTTGTTTTAAAATTATTGTGTAAACTCTATGATATAACTATGGGAAGATTCATCTTGGGTCACAGAGAAAGAATATTTAGTGCAGCAGAAATTACATAAATATATTCAGGAGGTGATTGAGATGTAAGGGGGAGAAAGAGTTAAATGGGGGAAAGACTTAGCCAGGTCCAGAAAGGGAAGGACTGCGTGGGCACAGATAGCTGCCTTGCCTTTCACTTTTCTTAGTGATGACTAACCTAAGCTTTCTCAACAACCCCTAGGAACCCAGACAGCCAACTGAGACACTGCTGAACACTTTGCTAAATCCAAATACAAAACTGGACACTTAGAACATGTTAATCATAAAAGAAATGCAAGAACCTACAAGTATAGGCTGACTTGTATAAAGGTATGCTTCACATTGAATACTCTCATTTCTACATACACATATAGTCTCATTTACTACAAATAAATGTTAAAAAAAATCGACAACCTAGATCCATATTGGAGAAAATAAGCATCATTAGGTTTCATTGCATGAGACTCATTCCAGTAAAAATTTGGGACATTGTTCTGAATGTTTATTCCATAGAGTTCTCTCCTAGAGATTTGATTTCGGCATTGTGGAAATCATTATTGTTCTCAAAATACCTTGGTCTATTTTCTACATCTCCATTCACACTGGTTTTCTGCTCCCTGGAGAGGTCTGCTCTAGCTTGCCTTAGTGAATGTATATTTGAGTGACTTTATTGCCTCCTAGTAAGTCACATCTTGGCTGGACTCCTTGTAGATACCTTGATTTCTGCATTTGTCATAGTGAACAGAACTTCATCGTACACTTTCCTCTATCCCCGCTACAAGAACAAAATTCCTTAAGAATGGTAACTATAGCTTGTTTATCTCTAATTCCTCAGCACATGGAAGATAGAAGACCTAAAAATACTACTGAGAAACAAGTTAAATAAGTTAAACCTACGAGAGAGAAGAAAAATGTTCTCAAGTCTAAATAGAATAAAATGACTCAACATGTACTAAGCATATGGCACGAACTTAAGATATTTGCCAAAGATCCTTGAATCTTCTAAGTGAGTTTTACTGAAGGAGGCAACAATGAGCCAGTGGAGTGATTTGAGGGAAGGAGACAACATGGTCTGAGTAAGACATTAATATTATTTCCAAACGAAGGTGTCATCGCCATATTTTGATGCAGTTTACATGAGGCCCTAGTTGTGTGGATAGAGTTGGGTGGTGAAAAGAGAGAAGAGCTGGGTTTAGGGGTGGACTTCAATATATTTTAGCATGTGATTCCATGTACTGAGCATAGAACTGGGAAGACTGAAAGAGGGTTCATTGCTTCTGAGATATGGAAGCTATCAGATTTCTTTTCAAAATTATTGGGAAGAAGGGAGAAATGGGAAAGCAAAAATGTAGTCCCATTTATGATCAAGAAACATCCAGCGGGCTGTGCAACGCACAGGGACAGAGAGGGAGGACAAAGGGTCAGGTGTAGACATATAAACCAGAGTCACCCTGGGCCCGTTGATATTTGAAATCATATCAACAGATGACCAAGAAGGACAAGGGCACCGCATTCAACCCTCAGGGGCATTATTTATTATTGGCTAACAGGTATTGCACAGGTGTGGAAAGACACACAAGTGATTTCATTTGGGAAACTGATGTATTTCCAAGCTTTCGGTATGACAGGGATCAGAGTGACAAACAGCTCTGAAAAGATGGATGCAGCAAGAGTTTCTTGAAAATGCAATTTACTCACACATGCCTAAAGGCAGAGAAGGCAGTGTTTGCAAGGTAGTGTTTAATTATCAGAAAAAGGAAAGGACAGTCTGTGAGAGAAATGCCCTCAGCCGGTATAACACCTTCTAATAACTGCTATCTTACCTTGATAGCAACCAGGAACAGGTTACTTCCTATTTGTTTTAGTGCATTCTTTTAATACATCAGCAACTTTTCAGACAGACATATTACACTTGCGACAATCTGTGAATAGAAAGTAGGTAGGGGCAGATGATCTTTATTGCAAAATTCTTGGAGTGGGAAGTTATAGGGATCCCAGAACTATACTTTTCATCTGATTGGTTTGATACATGGAATTTGTTATGTGTGTGTCTAGCATGCATTTACCTGTGGCTCATGGTTGGCTGATGACAGAGCGCAGAATCCTCGATGGTCCCGTTGACATTTATCTTTCACATTTGCATTAGTTTGGCGTACCAAGAATCAAAGCATCTGCGCATGGCCGTTGGCAAGAATTGTCAGGCTTGGAGTTTGCACAAACGGGTGCTTTAGTTTTGGTGCAAACATTTGAATCCATGAACTATAGTTTTAAATTTATATTTATTTTTAATAAATTAATTCAGTGTTTGAAGACATGCCAGGTTGAATCTGAGAAATGAGCCTCAGGGAAGAGTTATATTACAAATCTAGATTCTAATTATTACTTGACTAATTTCAAACCATGAAAGCCAACCAGCCACATGATGGCTTTGTATGTTTTTAATTAAACTCTCAAATTAAAAGTCAAGCATTCCAGTTTCATAAATTTTTACATTCCAATATACTTATCTGATTTAAGAGTATATCAGCAGCTTTCATAAGACTCAGATAATCTTTTAAATTCCCTTCAGAAAACTGTATATATTATGAGGAAGACCCATTTCAACTTTGAAAATGACACCCTAGCTGATCTCTTTCTATGCATTATGCAACAGTCTTTGTGCCAAAACAATAGAATAAGACAAACGAATGTAAATTAATTTTGTTGTCCTCTTAGTTTTTTGTCTTTTAGTGTTTGAGATAGGTATTCTACATATTTTCAGCAAATCTGAGCATTACAGCTCATATTACGAGAATTTAAGCATCAAAGCTCCAATGCTTCAAAATACAGTATCCACTCAGCCATCCAACTGTGCCTGCTTTTAGTCACTCAACACTCCTGCCATCGAGTGCTCACTAGTGATAAAGCAGATACATATCAGCGCACTATGGTACAGCACAATATAGCAACATCCTATATGATGCCACGCTAGCATCTGCGAATACCTTCCGTGTCTTTTCTGGAGGAAGAATGTGTGCATGTTTTGTCTGGATGGGATCTTCAGGATTCTGCAGACAGAGAGGGGAACACATGTTAATGGTCTGATGTATATGATATGTATCTAGAGAAGTAAGTACAAAGAGCTGTACAGAAAAGACAAAGAAGGAAATATACTGCAGATAAGGACAAGGAGAGAACAGCAGGGGAGTGTGCATTTTAATTGGGTCTTCATGAAGCAGGATATGAGTATGTGTAATCCATATACACATGATCCAGGTGCCAGCTAGAATTTAGCTGGAAATTTAGATATATTGGCTCAATTCCCACTCAATACATTGCACATGTCAAAAACACTACAAATGATTTCTGCCAATTCCTGGGGATTTAGGCCTTTAGAGATAGATACATCTGTCTTCAGGCTTAATTTTAGTTTTCACTTGATTTCATAGTGCCAATGTTTTCGTGTACCACTAAAAACAAACAAAAACAAACAAACAAAATTATTTAAAAATTTGTGGCCATGTTTCAATGAGGATAATGTGATCTCCAGTGCTTTTTTTTTAATTCACCAACATGACGCGTATTTTGATGGGATTCCACCTTGATACAACAACTTCATTTAAATGTAAAGAAAGCCCATGAACCTGAGTGAAATCAGCTCATATTTTTCAATAATTCTTCATCTTCCAAATGCACACTTGTAGAATGAAGAAAACTCATTAAAAGAAAGCTGGATTCCCCCACACAACTAAGTGATACAGAATCTTTATCACAAAACTCAAAAAAATGCAGGTGGATTTTCAGAGCCCTTGGTTAACTTGGCAGTGACGGTCATTAGATTTTTTTCATGAAGGGTGCACTCAGTCAACTTAATGTGCATGTCAGAACAAATCCTCATATAATACCTAATTCCACAAAGCCATCATCCGAGGTTTATGGTCAATAAATCTGCTGTTTAAACAGAAAAGACAGAATAATGGATCACTGTCCCCATGAAATGAGAAAAAAAATAATAGCCCCATCCATTTTTCTTATTTTCTAAATATAAGTAAATCCATAAATAAAGCAAAAATTAATTTTAAAAGTTTTGGTCTGATGTATTATGCAGTTGCTGTATGATTTGTGCTGGAGTAATCTCTTTTTTTATGACCTATGTCCCTGGGTGCTTCGGGTAGCAATAGCTCAAGCCAATTCAGTTTAAATTGGCTGACAGGAGTTTGAAGCTTTGAGATCGCCTGGATTTTCTAAATGCAGACATGGACATTTATGGGTCATTCATACAGCATTAAATTTCATTTTGTATTGTTGGCACGCAATAAAGCTTAATTTAATATTTTATACACACTACTTTAATGGTCTCTGCCATTTTCCTTACCATACAGAGCAAGCAAGATCGCCTAAGTCATTTGTTAACATAATTTAATTTCTAAGTAACTTGAAGACAAAGAGTTATTTTTTTTCTAGTGCCCAAATTACTTAGCCCTTTGCTGAGAAAATTATTTATAATTGATTTTATTCACATAATTGTACAAAGGATGTCAGCTCTTGCATATTGGATAATAACATGAGTTCAGTAATTGCAGGTTTGATTAAAGAATAAATGAAAATCAAAATAATCATCTAACATTGGAACTCTGTCCTAGGATCTTGACGGAATTATTGAATTATCTGCTTTCTCATTGATTTTACAGTTTTCAGGGATTTTCCTTTTATGTTGCCTTGGTTCTTCAATGCGGAGGCCACACAGAACATAACTTTCACTGAGAAAAGGGCCAAGTGTGTTTGTTCATTGGTACATCCCCCAAATTTCACCAAGTACTTGGTGCGTTGTGTGCTTCCAGTGTCTATTGAATTAAGAATTATTTAGTTTAAAGGATCTCACCCTGATTTGGCTTACAAGATCAGACATGAGTTGGCCTCTCCCTAAAAGTCTAGCGTCGTGTTGTCCTGTTGTGGCACTGATTTTGTCCCTCTCCCTGTTGGTGGACTGACCCCGGCCATGTGATTATTAGTTCCCTCTTAACAATGAATGCCTTTGTGCTCTCTTCTGCCTGGCAAGATCTTCCCAGATTTTTCAAATGGCTTGTTACTCCTCATCGATCCACTTTTAGTTTACTCTCTTTTGTTTTATTCGTGATCTGTTTTCCTGCCTGAATCACCGTATGTATTTACTCGTTTACGTGGTATCACTTCAATCCTCTTAATAACAGCACAAACCTACTTCTTTTTGTTCATTCCTATTTTCCCAATGTCAAGAACAATGTCTGACACACATTAGACATTTCACAAACATTTTTAGACTTTCTATATGAAAAAGACACACACTGGCATGTGACAAATGATTCACAAATCATCTGGTAGAAATCGTCCCTGCTTCGACACACTTCAAAGCAACACTTTTTAATGGATGTCCCTCATACCTCTGAATAGTTAAACCAAAATTCACTTAACCCTCCTTTTCTTGCTCTCTGCCCATTTTCCTTCAGGACCTCACCCTCCATGTTCTTGGTCTTCTGGGTCTCACTCATCCTTCCAGCCAGGAGAGAAAAGACATCCTACTTTGCTAGAGAGCAAGCAGAGTTTGCCCAAGTTGGCCACTTCTAATGTCCACTTCCAAAAGAATGTCAGCCATCTTATTTGAACTCCTGGAGGTGAGAGAAAGGACTCTCAGTCATAAGATGACCACAGAACAACCACATCAGAGGGGGAAAAGAGACGACACTGATTAAACAAACTACTTGGTTTCCATCGTGGGCAAAGTGCTAACCTGTCTTTGCCTTGGTTTAGCATTTGGCTTATGACATAAAGATCACTGAACTGATCTGAAATGGCAAGAGGTTATAGTTTGAGAGATTTTAGAGCAGGTAAAAATAAATGAAGTGATTGTTTTTAGGAAAGTATACATGGTTGACTTTTCAGGAATATTGATTATGTGCGGCAAACTATTCTAAATATCTCATGTGTGTAAGCTCATTAAATCTCTACATCGACCTGGAGAGGTATGATATTATCAATCCTATTTTAATCCTTCTTTAAAGGGAAAAACCTGAGGCCCGGGAATGTTAAGCAACTTGCCCGTAATTGTGGTGTCCCCTAGGAGATGTACCCTAAAGGACATGCTGGATATGTTCACGGCCTAGACTGTGGCGATATTTCACAGACGTGTGCTTATCTTCAAGCTCTTCAAGTTATACACATTCAGTGTGTATCATTAGTATGCATAAATCATGCCTCAACAAAGTGGTATTTAAAATTAAATAAATTTAATACATCAACATGGTATATCTTATTTTTTCTGATTTTCTAAATGAACAGGAGGCTATGCATCCCCACTACTGTTTTTCATGCCTAGCATGGGTAGTGAGGTCTGTCATTTCCTAACTGTATTTTTTTCTCTAGTGTCTGTGTGTGTACATGAACATGAATGTTCATGGACTTTGCAATACTTAAAACACTACTGAGCTTCATTAATTGGACCTTTTCTTTGGTCTCCACAACCCTGAGAATGTAGAAAATGCATGGCAATGTACGTTACGGACAGTATTATTCAGGGACGTTTTCCTTTCTCTTCCAAGAGTGGGATGCCAGTGCGTGTGGTCCATTCATAGGGGTGCAGTCCTGCTGCTGCGGTGAAGGCAGGTGTGGGGCAAGGCTGCTCCTCAGGGTTTGATGGGCAGATGCTCCGATTTGGTCTGACAGGTCATCCACTGGTGAATTCCCATGAGGGTGGCCCTGCTGGGGTAGCAGTCCAATAGAAAAAGATCTTGTGATTGGAAGATACTTAGTGTAAGTGGATAATCATTTAGGATCTGCACATCTCAGGAGAAAAAAAGAAATATAGCAACAGAATTTCGCAGGTGTATTTTTGAATACCTGCCATCCTATATACAGTATTAGCTTCAATGGAGAAACTCTAACTGCATTTAATATACCACGTGAACGTTAAATTGCAGTTATAGCTAGAAAGAGAGCGACTGTTTCCCAGCTAACAGATAATAAATTATTCACTCTAGATGCATGATCTACTAAATTTATACACTGTTAATCAACCTACAGTGTAATTAAGTTATTGTACAATAATATATGGGTCTCATTTATGTCCAATGCTATATACCAATAGCTAAAAAACAAGTTAAAATAGCCACTGCTCTCATGTTTATATTTCATTTGAAAAAAACAATAAAATGTTTTTAAAAAGTAAATTGAATATTTGAAAAGCATAGAATGTTCTGCAAGAACATAATAAAAAATTTACTCTAGGAGGTTAGATAAGAACCCCCATCAGCATAAATTAAAGTGAAACAGATATAGAATGAGTGGGTTTTCTTAAGGGAGGTGGTTAAGGAGAATGACAAAAGATTTAGCGAGTGGAGGCAAATCAGATCTTTTGCAGGGAGCTATGTGAGCAATTTGTATGGAGTGAGGAGGCCCGGGGGCAGCTGAGAAGATCCCAGGGAAGGGCAACCTTTGGTGTGTTTGGAATGTGGGGTGGGCAGGACGTGTAGAGAAGGATGCTGGAGATGCTGGGAGTGCACAGCAACCTTACAAGACACATAAGGGAGTTGTTCTGTTCTGGAAGGGCAATGAGCAGCCACTGCTAGGCTTTGAGCAGCAGGGCGGTAAGGTGTGTGTTTTGGAAGCCTCCCTGCGAACTGACACTGGGAGATGCAAGAGTAAAAAAGGGAAGAAGTCCCAGGAGGCTGGACGTTTTGGTGAGTAGTGATGGTGGCCCAGAAAAGGGAATAGTGAGGGAGGACCAGAGTATGTAGGAGGCAGACTGCAGCGATAAAATTCTGTGATTGCACGGATGGGAATTAGGAAGAGCAAAGGGAAACCTCGATGCTTCTGATTTTGACACCAGTGAGTGGTGACATCCAAACAGGTAAGGAAACTTCAAGGGGGAGAGGCTTTGTAGAACTAAGCAACAAATTCAACTTTCAACACATTGAATTAAGGTGATTTTGAAAAGGGACCAGAGGGATAAGGACTAGGGTATAACGATCCAGAGCTCAGCAACAATTTCCAGGCCATTCTCCGTAGCCATCATGCTGTGGAATCCTCATCATACGGCAAGTAGATCCTGGGGATCAATGACCCCATCCAGGGAGGTATTCTCACAATAGAAACAAGGAAAAACCAACATTTGGTTGATGCACTGGGAGAAAAGGAACTTCCTTTTTTCCCTGTTACACGTTCATTGGGTGTGGGGTCCCTTTATGTGAGTAAGAGGACAGAAGGTGTAGATGCCCCTGACTTTGCTGGAGATCAGGCAACGATGAGACCGTTCGGTACCTGCCGTGGATATGAGACAGGAAAAGGGTTTTCCTAGGCTTTTGGGTGTGTGCACGCTGTTTTCCAAGGTTGAAAGACTTGAATGTGTTTATGTCTTCACTTTAAAAAGCCAGTAGAAATTAAAGCTAGATTTTATTTTATCATTTTAAAGATGAGGAACTTTAAACTGCTGGTTTAGGAGAACTGAAGGGATATCAACTCTTAGACTATGAGTTAAAGATATTTAGATGAAAGAGACACAGAGGGCAAACAAGCACATGAAAGGGGTTCACCATTATTATTGATCCATTAAATGCAAATTTAAACCACAGTTGCATACCACTACCCTCCTATTACAATGGCAAAAAACATGTGTGTGTGTGTAAACAGAATTACACCATAGTGGTTATGGAACAACTGGAACTCTCACACCTTGCTTTTGGAAAGGCAAAAACCACTTTAGGGAGAAAAATGGCACAGTCTTATAAAGTTACACACATACTTAAAAAATGACCCAGCGCTCTCACTCCCATCTGTGTAACTACAAGAAACCAACACTTAGGACCACACCCACCTGTGGATGTCTACAGGGCATGTCAGCATAAGACTGCAGCCCCTGAAATGAGGTAATGCCCAGCAACTCATGGATGGATAAATCAATTTTGGTAAACCCATAAAAAGGATTCATGCTCAGCAAAGAAAAGGAGTGAACTCCCGATACATGTAAGAACATAGAGAGTCTCAAAAATATTTTGCTGAGAGAAGACAGCCACTTTCTCTTTATTTCTCTTTGGAAGGTTTTTAGTTTTATAATTTGGGAGATGTTTTCTGTACATTAAGAAAGGAGGGGACAGTGAATGAACACAGTTCCCTGAGAACAGGAACTACGCACGCACCTGTGAAAGTGATAGCACAATTCTCACATGTGCGTTTTCCTACCATCCATATTTATGTCTTCACTGATAAGAGATAATATTTCATGTATATAATGACAAGATAATAAATTCTATGCATTTCATTTTTCAAATGAGGTTTGTGATGCTCTCAGCCTGAAAGAATCCCCACAGAGTTTTCTGGAATGGCAAGGAAGTCCCATATAAATGCAAATTAACATTGTTTGTCTCAGAAAGCCATCACATTTCAAATTAGTCATAAAAATCTAAATCACATTTTACAGGTACCAATTCCCCAGTCTAAAAATTATTGAAAGAGGTGAAGTAGAAATCTCTTTTCCTTATTGATAGCAGCCATTTCTTTTGAAGGGAAAGAAAATAGTTTGAATTAAAATCTTCAGATTTAAAAGCTTTAAAGGTTATTTTTGAGAAGTAAAACATTTATTTGAGAGATAGCCACCTTGCCCCAATGATGGCAGGCAGGAAGGAAAGAAAAACTCCATTTTATAGCAGAATACGAGGTCTTTAGTGTAGAATGCTAGGAAGATTTACAAATCATCCTTTTTACAAAATCATTTTAATAACTGATTTTTAGCAAGACACAGCAAATGATGAAAATTCTTACTGATTTACCTGACAGAAAAGGTTATCTTTCTGGAGGAGAAATTTGTTGTGCACTAGCTAATCATGTGATCAAGCGCAGCACCAAACTGCGCTATATTCCCATGGAAAAGATAAACTGAGGGCAACATACACAGGACCTATGCATTATTTTTGCCAAAAAAATTTATTTAGCCTGATTATATTTATGAGAAACAGAAATGAGACAAAAATTTTGCAAAACATTGGCTAGACTTATTAACAATGTCAATGTCACCAGAGAAAGATCAAAGAGCTGTCTAGATGATTAGAATTTTAATGACTTTAAATTTTGGAGTGTGATAATTTTATCTCTTTGTAAAATTGTGCTCTTAGTAGATATCTGCTGAAGTAGGAATGGGGAAGCCTTGGCATCCTCTCAAGTAGTATAATGGAGAATGAATAGATGATGACAAAAATGTAGATATGAAGCTACAGATAAGACAAATGTACAATTTAAAATATAGTGTGTTTGAATTTTAGCAAAGAGAAGTATACTTATTATATATGATTTCAATCTTTTAAATCATTGGAAGGAACCAATAAGTACTTTTTTATTTTTAGAATATTGTTTGGTTTGAACTATTTGAGTGTATAAAAATGAAAATAAAAATATTTTGTCATTGGCAAAGAATCAATGCAGAGAAATCATTTTCCTAAAAATAAACATGAATGACTAGATGTGTGAAAATATAGAAAAAAATGTTCAAGAAATATAAATTATGAGAAATTAAGAAAAATTATAGTTACATGTATAAGAAAGTGACATTAAAAATTAGAGTCTATTTTTATCCGGACATTTTAATATCAAAAATAGCAAATGTCTAGAACTTTGATGTTACAATTACAAATTTCTTTTAATTAAACTCACCTATATTTTTGTACTATAATGTGCTAAATGCCAACCTGGAAAAAAGTCACTGAAACTTGTCCGTAGATATCTCAAAAGTTAGTTATTATTCCAAAATTACTTTGAAAATCAGCCTCTTTTGAAATCAAATGACATTAAACACACTTGAGCTTTCTTCAACATTAAATGGGCATCAGATTCTTATGTAAACCTGTACTAACTATATTTCAATATTCACCCAGAAAAAGATACATGTTAATAGGAGTGTACTATGCTATTGTAAAAAATATCCGAAATGTAATAGCTCGAGCAAAATGTGTTGTTTCCCTTTCTCACATAGAGCAATCTAGTTCTCTACCCAAAGGTGGACCGAGAGAGTATTAAGTGCGTAAAGTGAACAAAGGCAGCTCTTGTTCTTGGAAAGGACGAAACCAACAGTCAAGGAATTCGTGGCCACTTCCTGTCTTTCTTTTCTTTTCTTTCTTCCTTCCTTTCTTCCTTCCTTCCTTCCTTCCTTCCTTCCTTCCTTCCTTCCTTCCTTCCTTCCTTCCTTCCTTCCTTCCTTCCTTCCTTCCTTCTCCTTTCCCTAGGACATTTTTTTCATTGCTCTTAGAGAGAGAGGGAAACATCCATGAGAGAGAGAAGCATGGATTTGTTTGTTGTCTCCTGTATGCCCCCGACTGGGGATGGTACATGTCCAGACCTGGGACCAAACCTGCAACCTGTGTATGTGCCTTGCTCAGGAATCAAACCCACAACATTTTGGCTACAGGATGACGCTCCAAACAGCTGAGCCACCCTGGCCAGGGAGGCAAACCGGATGGCCACTTTCAATGTTCTGTGTTCTTTTATGTTCAAGCTTACCCATGTTCCTGCACTGTACTTTAAGGTGGTCTTTTCTCTGTGAAAACACTTTCCTAAAAGTTTTTGAGCAAAACAAATAGAAAAAGCTTTATGAAATGCCAGGAATTTTTAAAATGGGAGGGAAATGGAGGTAAAACTCAAGTTAAAATAAAACCTATCTTCGTACCAGGTTATTTCTAGTTGACTTCTCTGAATTCTCCCTGCTAGGACAGGGAATGACGGTGGTGGTGACGATGACAATGGTGACGATGGTGGTGGTGATGAGAGTGGTAGTGCTTTCATCTGAGTAAGATATGTGAAAATAAATTCCATTTTGTTGATTAAATAATATTGCAAACTTAAACATCCAGCTAGCTTAGAAACTGATGTTTCCTGCCAAACTTATGATTCTAGGGTTTTTTCCTTTTTTAAGAGGAAAGAAATTAGTTTGTATTTAAGAAACTGAATCCGAGTTTAACAACAGCAACAACAAAACAGCAAGCCCAGGAGGTCTCTTATCACTGCCGGCAAATCTGATATGGAATAAACTTGGAATAATTTAGCAGAACTTCCCAAACCACAGAAGAGAGATTTTTAGTGGCCCCTGAGAGTTTTGGGTATTTAACCTGATCTCCCACTCCTCCAAAGGGTTTGATTAAAAGAGCTCAAGGACCACAGCTTGTGGGGAAGAGACCGAGGCCTCCACGACAACTATTATTTAATCCAATTTCCCTTCTGAAACAAAGTATGAAAGTGCCTCGTGACATTTAGAAACGGCTAAATCGCTGCAGTTCAATTCCACAGACTCCTTAAATCTGGCCTACTTAACTCTCCCCACTGCTTTTCTGCTCGCGAAAGCTCTAGTTCCACAAATTGAGGCGGTTTGTATTGCAGGGTTGACAAATCATCTTGAAATCTCTGTACTCGTTCATGGTTCTCTGCACAGAAAGGGACACTCTGTTATACAGAAAATTAGTGAGGGAAAATGGCTTTTCCCGGAAAAAGGCACGAAATGTTTGCCTGCAGTTGTTCTCCGTAAATTTGGAACAGGCATTAGTACTTTATTCAGAGAGTAAGCGGCAATGGGGAAGAGAGGAAGGAAGACAGAAAAGTTTTCTTACAGCTGATAACATTTCATTTGTTCTCTGTCCTTTTCTATGTGTGTATATATTATTTCATGAGGCTTACGGGTTTTATCAACTTCTGCAAGTTTTATAACAGTTATTCTAGCAGTATTTTTTTAATTTGCTGTTTCATTCACTTACACTAAAAAACTTGAAATGACTAATGTACATTTTTATGTTCACCTTTATATTGAGCAAGGTTAGCTTCAAGTGCAAATATGAAAAGTTAACTGGTGTACAGACTCACCAAAATTGTATTTCTGTAGCTCGTATTTGTATGTGTGTTTTACTCTTGCCAAGCCCCACAATTTAGTTTTGCCCTAGGCCACACAAATTGTGTAGCTGGCTTTGCCTCTAGTCATTCCTTAGAAGACAGTTTCAGATTTTTTGAGGATAGAAAGAACTGCTTCTAATTTCCAAGCTTATTGAAAATATGCTATATGGACTTTGGCAACAGGGAACATTGTCCTGAAGCTATAAACAAGGAAGAGTATTGGCTAGCGTGTGTTTTTTTGTTGTTGAAATCACTTTACCATTTGGATATTGTAAAATTGGCCTTGGCTGCCTAATCCAATTAGAAATGTTGATTCTCTAAATCTATGGAAGAGTTTAAATTAATGAAAATAATAACAGTAAAATTCAATTCCAAATTATTTGTGTCACAGTTAAATAATTCAACTGAAATGATTCAAACCAATTACGATTTTTGCCATTAGTATGATTTACAGATGAAATACTCTGATATATCTAATTTTTCAACACTTGACAAAAATGGGAATGATTATTTACAGTGATACATATCATCATTGTATGCATACATGCACAAATACATGAATATCTTTGTTAAGTAGTTGTTATAGTTTTAGATTTATTTTTAAATGTTGTACGATTTGAACATATGCAACGAAATATACCATAATGAGTTTGACCCTGACTCTAGTTATAAATTTCAAAATAGAAGATATCCAAAGAATCGATGAATGATGTTCCATATTTTGTGCCTGAGCAAATTAGAGAACAGAACTGTGGAAGGACAGGGTCACCAAGTTGCTAGGAACTGGTGTTGGAAACCAATTATCAGTCCTGGAGGTAGAAGCACTTCTTCATGCTGTTCTCCCCAGAAAAGCTTTTGGAAGGAATTGAAATTCAATATAGATTTTGCACATCTCCACTTTTGGTGTCTTAAAGGTTATGAGATTAGATGCTGGCTAAGAGTAAGGATCGATAGAGCTTACAGCCCCGAGGACAGGAAATAAATAATGGGAAACCAGTGGACACTAACTTCACTGAGAATGCATTTGCTCATATTTTATGCATCCTCAGCTGTGCTTACAAAGAGATGAGCAAAAAGAGAAAGACTGCGAACCTTGATAAGAGTCTCAAACCAGACAGCACTGTGCTAACTCAGTGCTTTGCAACTAGGGGCTGAGGAGCCTGTTATTTCTAGGTGGACTGCTCTCATGGAAGCAGCCCCTGCAATCAGGGGCACGACCAGTAATCAAGACCATCAGCCTAAGCTCGCCTGAACACTCCACGTACAAAATCACAGCACAGAGAGGCATTAATGTGATTGGCTTTAAAAAATAAAAACAAAATCTAGAATAACCACAATGCTTACACCTTGGAGTTTTCTAGGTTATTACATTTAACTCAGTTAATTGGAGATAATTTTGAGCACTTGTAGAAGTAAAGGGATAGTTTACAAAGCAATTATTAATTGGATATGTTAGATACAAGAATAAGTGAAAAATACGTGCTACACATCTGTATATATATAATGTGTAGATGTTTTAAATGCATATATGAATAAAATCATCGTGGCTTCTATGAAGAAAAGCTGTAGGGGGGAGGTGGGGATATGACGGTAATAGGAATAGTATGGGAGTTCAAAGGGGCTGCACTGGGGAAGTTATGTTTGAGATCAGAACGAGAATAGGTGTTTCCTGAGTGAGGAGGGAGAAGAGCATTTGAGGCAATGAGAGAAGGATGTCACAGGAGATTTCTACTTCGAAGAACTGAAGGGAAGCAAGGGTGGCTGCTGTGTTGAGAACAGTGTCTGGTACAAGACAAAGGAGAGGTGACCAAAAGCCAAGGACCAAGACTGTAGGGCCAAGGAGCCTAGGGTGCGGGTTTTAATTCTCACTCGTAGAGTTGTGAAAAGCCACTGAACAGCTTTAGGAAAGAAAATGGCATGATCGTATTTGAATTTAGAAGACCCTACTCTGCTATTCCATGGAGAAAGGCTACAGCAGAATAAGAAGGCGTATGCACAATGCAGTTAAGGGGTGCCAGGGAGCTTGACCTTGGGAGGGTTAAGTGGAGCAGGAGAGAAGATCAAGTCCACAGATGCTAAAGAGCTGTGAGATCAGATTGCCAATGATGTTTCTATTCTCTGGAGGAAGGCAAATGTGGCATCAGGTATAGGGGCTGGGTTGTAGCCTTCACAGAGAGATTCTGGTTACATCCAGAGATGGAGAACCATGGGAAAAGAACTGTGCTGGGGTGTCATGAGTTTAATATTTGACATATATATGGGTGTAGAGACACATTTCAAGAGAGTTAACTGGATATGCTAATAAGAGGGTTTACTACATAAAGACTGGGTTTAGTGAAGAGGTTGGAGCTGGAGACTTAAGTTTGGAATCCATGGAGATATATATCTTGTGTTTATGTAACTATGATATATGTAGCACTTTCTGAGACACGGGGTCCCACTCCAAAATTGGTACTATATGTTGAAGACTGAGAATGCCCAATAGATACACAAACACTAGGATTTAGGGTCTGTAGCAAAAATTGCTTCAGTAGAATGAAACTCAGAGCGGAATACAACCTAAATATGAAGGGAGATTTGGTGCAAGGGATATGTATTAGGGAAAATAGACTGTTTTAAAGTATAAAGTTTTTAAGTTATAAAGTATTCAGTTTTAGAGTGTAAAGTTTAAAGTATATTAAAGAAAAATGAATATTTGCTAACTTCCACAATTTACTTGTTTGTTTGTTTATTTATAATATCTTTCAAGTGTTTGTATAGATGCTTGCTATTGATATGAAGCTTCCCATAAAAATAAACAGCAGAGAAAAATGTACTAAGGGACATAGTTTAACAATGTTTTGTTCAATAGATTATTAGTTTATGAGCTTGTTTGGTATAAGTTTGTGACATTCAGCCAACTTACCTATCTCTAAACCCATGCAAATGATTCATAATATGGCCATTAACATAAAGTATATGTACAGCCAGGGTCAGGAGCTGCTGATTGATTTGTATTGTTCATAGTAAATCAAATTGGAATGTAGATTAAGTAAGTGATCCCTACGCTAATTCTTATAGTAGAATGGTGTTCAGTCATTCCCTCTGCACTGGCTACTCACACCTGGTGCCTGACAGGTAATTAAAAAATGCATGACATTAGACGTTCAGTCAATGTTATTAGTTTTAGTAACCTAACAGGATATAAACAGGTTTTAGACAAACATTGAGGCTAATAAAGACATAGAAATAAAAACACACATTGAAACAAAATACATTTACCTATAAGTAGGAAAATCTTAACTCATAGTTGGCCCTGACTTTAGGGCAAAATTTGAATCTGCTATGGCAATTTTGACTATTTACATATTTAACTGGAGAAGCCCTAAAACTTGTCAGAAAATTAAAATGTTTAGAGAAATATTTTCTTCTACATTTCTGATTTCCTAATTTATATTGGACAAATTTATGTTCTGAATTGATTTAACATATCTTCATGTATTTTTAAAGGCCCAGATAAATGAAGAAAAGGTTTCATATTTAAAGACTATTGAATAATATAACTGAAAAGCTAAATAAGAGGACAGGATTGTATTTCCCTACCTGATATTATTTGGAAAGCTGAGACTATAATCACACGTCATTATTAAAAATATCTGGATTCCATAGCATTGATGCCAAATCCAGGAACACCAAATCCTAAAGAAGCTACGGCAGTGCAGAATGTGTATCAAAACAATGAATCATGCATGCCAACTATACACAGCGATGGAATTACACCCGCATCAACATTTACACTCAAACAAAATGGTGTTGTCATTTAAAAAGAGACGTTAAAAATGGCAAACATTATGCAACAGCATATGAGTTCATTTCTAAATGCTGAAACATAATAAAGATAAACTAGAAACCCGTAGGCTTTCATGACATAATTGATGATGTAAAAATTGCATTCAGGGTTTTCTACAAGAATAAAAGAGGCATCCAGGAATGGGGCATTCAGGGCTCTGGGCTTTTTCTACATACTTTGTTTAATCTGTGCATTAACTCTGTGCGGTAGTCTTAAATTATTGTTTAAGTTTTAGAAAACAGAATCCGCAGGTCAGAAATATCTGTCCAATTTCACGACTGAGTGGAATTCAAAGTGGGAGGAATCTGAAATGGAAGTCTTAGCTCCGTCAGCTGCGGTCGTCCACCTCTCTGCAAACGCAGAGCAGGCAGCTAAAAATGGGAAGGTGGGCATTTCAAGACTTTCCCCCGACCCTTAAAAATCTATTTCAGTTTCTTTAAAGGCAACTTGATTTTCTGCTTTTCTGTTTCTCATTCCAGGAATCATAAGAATTTTAAGAGACGTTTGGAAAGTGACTCTGTTGTCAAGCTTATCTACGTCAACATGGAAATTTCAAGTAGTGGCCAGTCAAAGAATTATTTTAAAGTTCACCTAAAGAGGATCCACAAATTATCTAAACTACTTCAGCTATCAAATCTATGTGTCAGTCTCATAAACCCTCAGTTACTTGATTAGCAAATTAGTCACTCTTCACATGCTACGTATTAACAGTGTATATGTATAATACCCATTCCATTATAACTAGTATGTACTGAATACATATTAATGCCTTTGCATGGACTTTCTTATTTGTTTGTACACCTAGTTGCCACATAAAGATTATTTCTAGATTTTCTGTAAGTAAAAAAGAAATAAGCCACATTTAACACATTTTTTCCTTTGTCTTTTAACTTGAGACTGAACTCTGCCATAGTACAACATGATTCCTGAGTCTTAAAGTAGTTCTATTACTGACTTTGCGGAAACCGCCGTACCTTGGGATCTATTTGGAGCGTAAACAACTTCACCTGCACATTGATTTCTGTGTTGCTAAGGTTTACTTGCAGGTTGACCGGAATCAAGTAAGTAAACACATTGATTGGAACCATAGAATTAACAGCACCTATCTCCGCACTGGGGAGACTGGACAGCTTGGGAGATACGAGGGCAGCACTGATCCGGCCATACCCCCAAAATTGGGTTTGTTGTCTTTATAGCACCGGGGGGATCTGAGTCTTCAGTATTCCGCTCAGGATCATTATTTACAGGATAATATGGTGAGTTTACTCTTGAACTACAGCAAGAGCAGGCAGACTGCTGAGGTGCCCTGTGCCACAAACCACAAGCAAGACTCAGGAGGTCTGAACATAAATTTGGGTCAGTAATAGCATCACGGCTGTTAGGGAGAGGGAAAACTTTAGGGATAGCGAAGAATGGGCCACTCCAGTTTTGTTGGTCTTCCTCAATATTTTCCAAGGGACTCAAGGGGCTGGGATGAAGTCCGACTTCAGGAAATCAGTCATGATTAATTACAATGGTTGTGTTTCATGGCTATACTAGGTTTTCCTTATTTTCTTTCTTAGTTTCTCTCTCTCTCATTCTTTCCTTTCTTTTTCTCTATTTCTGAACTTGTGTGTAATGCTTATAGAACATGTTTATAGTAACATTAGTATACTTAATAGTAGGGTTTTCACAAGTTCTCCTTATTAGGGAAGCATTAGTAAAAATAGCCATAATAAAATATATGTTATCTACAAAAATGATAATCACAAGGAGCCCTGAAGCTTGAACTCCACAGGCGAGTCGTTAGAAGCCATGGTCTAACACATTTATTAAATCACTTACTAAAAATAAATAACAAACATATCTCTACTGGCCTGGGGCTATGTGTTTTGTCTGTGGTGTTTCTTTTGTTCTCCCAGAACAGTGTTTTACAAGTGTGATCCCTGCCTCAGCAATACCAACATCAACATGATGTGGGAGTGGATAACAACGGTGTGACTTCTAGGACTCCATTCTAGTCCTACTGAGCTGGAAATGGGGCCTGGGGCCCAGAAACCAGAGCTGTCAACAAACCAAACCATCTAGATCGTTCCTACGCTGCTCAAATTTGAAGGCCTCTGCTCTCCAACACATATTCTAAGCAACCAAATTAAAAGAAAACCTTAACAGTGGGGAGCGGGGGTGGGAGGTGGGGGG
>PVKM010003412.1:0-20274 GCA_004027735.1 Carollia perspicillata | reverse complement strand
AACAGCACTCGAAATTAAAACATTCAGTTCACAGTAATTTTTAATTAGGTTTTAGTATAAATGCACTGTCAAAGGGTGGTCTGCTTGTTTGTTTAATATTATAATTTTAGAAAGTAAACTGGATATTAATTAGGATGTCAGTTAGTATGTGACAAATTTTCTAAATTTTAATTGCAAAACCAGAACATTCTGAATTTATATTCTTGTCAATGTACATTTAAAATATATATAGAGAGAGGGGGAGCGGAATACATATATATGGTTTCTAATCACATTTTCAGGCAGAAGATCTGTCAAAAGGCTCACACTCGGGACGCACCAATGGAGTGAAAGGGCACTGTGTGTTCGGTGAGGATGAGCTTTGGTGCTAATATAACATCCACGGACATTTACATGTCTGGCTGCCGAATGGAGAAAACTTACAAACAGAGGAAACTGACCCAAACCATAGGCCTGTCTGTTAAGTGGCAGGCAGTCTGTTAAGTGTCTGTTAAGTGTTAAAAGTCTGTTAAGGCTTTTGATTTCCTCATTAGGTTAGAAAGGTTTAAATATTGGCTGGCCTGGCTTCCCCTGCCCCCCACCACCCAGCTGAAAATAAGTAAAGAAGTGAAAATAAGGAATCGTTAGCAAGACTTTTTGTAAATTATTTCAGGTAGATAACCACTAGGTCCGTGAAGGAACTGAACGATTCACTGAGATGCAACTGTAGTCACGCTCACACAATTATGCACAGTACATGCATTCTGAGCATGAACAAAGTGAAACTCCTCTCCTGGCCCGGTGGCTCCGTGGATTGGAGTGACGTCCCATACGCCAGAGGTTTGCGGGTTCCATCCCCAGTCAGGTCACGTACCTAGGCTGCACTTTGATATCCAGTCTGGGCGCCTACCGGAGGTAGCCTATAAATGTTTGGTTTTTTTCTCTCTCACTCTCACTCTCTCTCAAATCAATGAACATATCCCTGGGTGAAAATTAAAATAAACAATTTAAAAAAATAAAGTAAAATGCATTTCCTATTTCTCTGTCGATTTCAAATATGGGAATGGCTATTTTAGTGCAAATCTATAATACAAAGTCCCTAACCACCCCCCCACACACACACGAATTCTATTTGTTGCAAGTTAATCTATCTTGATCTTATTTACAACAGTAATGTATTTGATTTTCTTAAGATGTTTTATTTTATTTTTTAATTTTTATTTCTTTATCTTTAGAGGGGAAGGAGAGAGGGAAAGAAATATCAATGTATGGTTGCCTCTTGTGTGTCCCCTGCTGGGAACTGGTCTGCGACCCAGGCATGTGCCCTGACTGGGAATCGAACCTCGGTTGTTTGTTTCGCAGGCCCGTGCTCAATCCACTGAGCTACACCAGCCAGGGTGACATTTTAAAAATGTGGATTGAGCATGGGCCTACAAACCAAAGAGTTGCTGGTTCGATTCCCAGTCAAAGCACATGCCTGGTTCGCAAGTTAGGTCCCTGGTGGTGGACACACTAGAGGCAACCACACACCGATGTTTCTTTCCCTCTCTTTCTCCCTCCCTTCCACTCTCTCTAAAAATAAATAAATAAAATCTTTTTTAAAAAGACTTTTTAAAAGTGAACTTTCTCACTAAAATATGTGAAAGAATTCTAAAATGCCACTTTAGGAAGGCTTTTAACTATCTGGGGTTCTTATCTAATACTAAGCATAATATTATAGATATTCCAATTCTAAGCAAAAAATTACTTTTGTGTGTAGACAAGTGTTTCTTAAGCCATTCACTTTTCATAAGGATTTGAAAGACTAGATTCTTTATAGTGCATTTTAAAAATTCACCATCGGTCCCACTGCTGTGTGGAAGTTTTGTATGTGCAGCTAGCTCTTGGAAAGTCTCAGGTTGTTTTGTGATAATTCAATGTATTTCTCAGAGATTCTCCTAGGAAACTGAAGTAATAGGAGCACAAGCTACGTGGTATAGATGCCCCTCTTTTTATAAATGACTGCTAACTTCTCTGAAATGCTCATCGGTCAGTATAGGGAAAAGCTATTTAAATGCTAAGTACTTTATTTTCAGGCATATAACAGTTTAAGAACCCCTGTGATGGAAAAAAATACTTAAACATATGCATTTTTTCCACGTATGAGCCTATCGAGATCATAATCTAATTGCTCAACGTCATTATTCCTCATCCAGCCACCAGGTAAAAGTTTATGAAACTGCTGTGCAGGGGGGCTATCTGACGTCCGCCTACTCTTCTAGACACACGAGGAATATGCTCCTTCTCCACAACTCTTAGCGGCTCAAATTATATCCAGGGAAAACCTCGTTCGCCTAGTAACCAGCGACATTTAGAAATTGCGTGGTTTTCTGTGCGCCCAGGTGAACACTGAGCATGGTCAGACACGTTCTCGGCCGGTGCGGCCGGCTCTCGGGTTTGTGCGTGCGTTTCTCAGCCCTTAACCAAAAGTAGTCAGAACTCGAAGAGCTATTTGGCCCCTGTGGTTCGTGTGCTTGTGATGGGCGTCCAGCTGCACACGAAGAAGAGGAAAAAAGCAGTGGCAGTTGGTCAAGATAATTAAATTGAAACATGCCAGCTATATCAGAAATAATTAAGCATGCCTATTGTAGGGGAAAGGGCTGGAAAGCAGACTGTGTGAGTGTACGAAACAGCATGACTGCTCCGCAGTTAGAAATACAAACACAATAACTTTAAAAGCCTGCATCACTTTTCTCCTCAGTATTTTGAGAAGACATTAAAAATTAAATCAATGGGACCGTTCCATTTTCTGTGCAACGGTCCTGTTGTTAAAAGACTTTTAAAAACAAAAGACGTGCTGATGGCTGTATCACCATCTACTGCATCACTTGAAAGTGTTCTTCGGATGAATCGTAACAGAGCTTACATATAAATAATGACAGATGGAATTATCAAACTGAAATGCGCTATCTCAACAATATTTTATTTAAAAATTGCACATAATTAGTCGTACACCATGGCTTTTTAAACGCTGTACGGTGTGATGATGAATGTCAATATACATTGTGAAATGATTAGCCTAATCAACTTACCCACCTCACACAGTGGCCATCTGGTGGAGGGAGAAGACAAATGGACTCTCTCAGAAAGTTCCTAGTGTACAGTGCAATATTATCAGCTATAATCACCATGCTGCAAATAGATCCCCAGAATTTATTCCTCTTATATCTGCAATTAATTAAACAGCAATTTTATAACTGATGGTGGGATATGATTACTAAGTAGGAAAAATACTAGGAACAAAGAGGAGACGGCATATGGGAGAAGCGAATTTATTTCTGGGCAGTGCTGTCTAAAAAAACAGGTGGCATTCGCGGTTGCCCGCAGCCAGCCACGTGAAGAAACAGGAAACGCAGGTGCATTCCACATCCCTCGTTGCAACGTCCTTTGCAACGTCCTCCTCGTTAAATCGTGGTGAGCGGACACAGTTAGAGAAACTGGATTTCCAAGGGACTCTGATAGGTGTCCAAGCTGTGAACTCTCGTTCACCTTTGTGACTTCATCGGAGGTGAGAGAGGAAGCCTCGTAGGCGGAGGCGAGTCCCCTGCCGGAACAACCCCCGAAGCCCCAGGGAGAAGCCGCTGGCTGAGGGCTGCAGGGCGAGCGTTGGCTGTGCTGCATTCCCTTCTGAGGCTCCTTCAAGTCAAGGGCTGAGCCTTTTTTGTGTAACAAGATTCACAGATTCACGCTGGGAAATAAAAGTCCGCGGTTCAGCTCTAAATAACCTCAAGGCCAAAGTATTTTGTATTCACGCCTTTTGTGTTCATTATGAAAAAGAAATGTCAGGGACATGACAAAATGGTATGGGCCTAAAAACGTTTCAGGGTTACCAGCTGTATGAAAAGGTAAGAGAGAGAAAGTCACGTAAGTCTGGATGATAAACTTGACAAAACCCTACTGCAACTGCTGTGAATAATTTTCTAGCTTTATTTCTTTTTAAAAAAAGATTTTATTTATTTATCTTTAGAGGGGAAGGGAAAGAGAGAAGGAGAGAAATATCAGTGTATGGTTGCCTCTCGTGTGTCTCCTGCTGGGAAATGGCCTGCAACCCAGGCACGTGCCCTGGCTGGGAATCGAACCTGATGCTTTGGTTCCCAGGCTTGCACTCAATCCACTGAGCTACACCAGCCAGGTCTATTTCTTGAAGTCCTTTCGAAAACACTCTGTTGCATTGCTAAAACTATTCAAACAGGTCCACCTGGAAAAAAAAAACACATTGCAAAACATTGATTCAGTAAACAGGATCTCTAGACTTTTACTTTCAAGCAGAATGGAACAAAATGGAACAGATTTGCCTTTTGCCATAAGCAATCCTTAAAAATACAGAATGACATATCCATAGCCACAACTTTCAGACTGAACAATGAACAGCACAGGACGGTGGTCCCTGGGAGAAAGGAACTAAATGAGGTGAGCCTCACAATTGGCCCTCCTAACCTTCTGGGAAGAGTTTGCCAGACACAGAGCAGAGAGCTGAGCAGTTGACCCAAAAGAAGCCCAGAACCTTCCTAAATGGATGGGTCGGAGTTCAGGGAGCCCACAGCAGTGCAAAATCCACTGGATAGCACACTGGTGTCAAACAACAGTAACGATGCAGGTTAGTAAGGCGTTTGGTGTCCTTTACTGAAGGGGAAACAGTCCACGGATTGGGGAGGGCGTTGCCTCACGAGCATGGGAGTGCGGTGCCTGAGGATTTTCTTGCCCAATTTGGGGCAAGAATGAGATGCATGCTGCATTAGAAGAAGCAATATGGAGACAGGGCGGATGGGCTCGGAGGTGGGGGATTTCCTTGGAGGGCCAACAGGTGTGTTTTCTGGGGTGCGGTGAGCTCACTGAAGCTGCTATGGAGGAACGTGGTGATGGGTGTTGGTTTTTCCCTTGATCTGCATTTCTGTACATGTGGGCTGGTTTGGGTTTAGATCTGTGACATGGGCCAGGCCACTGGGCGAGAGGTCTACATTGTATGTCCAGATACATAGGGATTAATCTTATCACTGGACAGAAGGGAGCTTCTCAGAGTGTGTAAAGCTGAGTATCTTTAAAAAAAAATTTAAAAACCTATTTTTATTGCTGACACCATTAGTGATGTCCACAATGTCCTCACCTCTTTGCCCTCTTTGGGCACAATGTCTCCACCTCTTTGGTGGAGGTCCACCCAGCACTTCCTCCCTTCTGGCCATCAGCACACTATTGACCAGGTCATGCATTTGGTTCCTTGGCGAATCCCTTCACCTTTTTTCATCCAGTTCCCCTTTCCCCTTCCCCCTGACAGCTGTCCTGGAGATTATTATACTAAGTGAAATCAGCCAATCAGACTAATACCACATGATCTCACTTATATGTGGAGGCTAATGAATCAACTAAACTGAGGAACAAAAGAGAAACAGAGGCATGGGTACATGGAACAGACTGGAGCTGAGTAACTTAGCGCACAGAAGTGGGCAGTTCACCAAGGCTAGGCTCTGGAGCTGGGGAAGGAGGCCCCGGAACAATTTAGGAAGTCTTCCCTCTACTGAGAAAAGTCAGTGTACCTCCACCCAGGTAGAAAGATCCTAAGGCAGGGCGATGAAGTTCAGTTCCTCTGGAAGGGAAAGGGCCATCTCTCAGTTGCAGGGGAAAACATTCGCGAGATTACAGAGAAACATTCTGCTCTGAATCCACTTAAAGCCTGAAAGCAAGTGCCCAAGTGATCAGACTCTTTCTAAGGAACTTAGTCACATCCCAGAGCAGAGCCCCATCTCATCAGAGGAATTAAAAATAAATACAATTAAAAAGATAGATATTCAAGAATACGAATAAGGAAGAGGAGAAGAAGAAGAAGTGGGAGAAGGAGACAGAGAAGAAGAGGAGGAGGAGGAATGGGAAGGGAAGGGGGGAGGGAGAAGGAGAAGAAGAGGAAGGGGCAAAGGAGAGGGAGAGGAGGGAGGGGAAGGAAACAGGAAAATGACACAGTTAAGGAGAACAATCACTCATTAGAAAAACAACCTGATGGCACAGATCAGGGAATTACTAGGCAGGGCCATTAAATCAGCTGTTTTAGAGAGAAGCCATTGGGAAGTTTGGAGCAGGAGAGGGTTTTAAAAGATTTGGAAACGCAGGAAGAGCAGGTGCAGGGAAACGGTTAGAAGCTATCTCCAGGGATCTGAATAAGAGAAAATGCGGGCTTGGGCCAGGGCCGGAGAAGATGTGGTAGGAAACAGACAGAATGCAGGTAGAATGGAAGGTAAAAACGACACATTTTTCTGACTGGTTGTGAGATGTCATGGAGGTGAAACTGAAAAACGAGGTGGACCCACATGTCTGGCCCAAGGGATGGAAAGGACAGAATTTCCATTTGCTGATCTGAGGAAGTTTGTGGGAAGACGTTCTGCTGATTGGATATATGGATATTAAGTAGGTGAAAGAAGAGATTTAAGCCTTTGTTGGTAATTGACATGTAAACTGCACTTTAACATGTGAAATCCCTCATGTACATTCTCGTCTTCTCCCTTCTAAAGCGCAAGGACACGTCTCTGATTCATTGTGTGAGAAAAAGTACAATTTAGAGACAATCTAGGGAAAGCATTAAAAGTAATGATGAGACTGAAAATCACACTAATGAAGTAAAGTTCTGGGAATGGGGTTTTCAGCCTGTAGAATGAATGAATGAATAAATGTTGTTCCCAGTGACTAAAAATGCAATAAAAGATTTCCAAAGAAAGAGAACGAACTCAGTGATAAAAATTACGAGGAGCAGCATTTAGAAATTTAAAAAAGCAAACCTCTACTGAATGGATAGGGATAGGGAGGACTAGTATTACGTGAACCAGAACTTGCTAGACATCAGCCTGAGAAAGACGGTTTTAAATGCCAATCTAGAAACCAAGCCTGTCGATACTAAACCTTCTGCTGTTCAGGACTCTTTCCTTTGGGTGTAGAGACTTTTTCTGCAGTACTTTTTTAAATTGTAAATAATGGGAAGAGAATGAATTATTCAAGCTGTAACATTTTATCTTCATGAGATTGACAGAGATTAACAAAGTAATTACTTTCTAGGCCATGAGGGAAATATCCCCGAAAAGCTAGGTTGTGTTTGAGTGTTAGGAAAAGAGTGTATTTGGAGTCTTCGTCCTGCAGCACAGGGGCAGCGGGTCAGGAACTGGGGAAGTTAGTAGTGGCCCTGAGAGAAGAAAAATAAGGAGGGTCTAAAGATCAATTGCTTTATAAATCTGCTTCCCAGGGTATAAATACAAAGGTCTCTATGAGACCAAGCCACATTACAATATTTGCTGAGTGTATACACTATACCTATTTACATGTTTTAATCTGAGACATTTTTATCAGGATGCTGAAACCTATAAAATGCTTAAAACTATAAATGCCCCAAACTATAAAAATTGTGGGTGCCTAGGTTAGGGGCTGGGAAAAAAAGGAAACTACTCCTTTCAAACAATTTTTATAATGAATGAAAATTTGAAAGTCCATTGTTTTTTTTTTTCCTCAAAAAGCAAACAAAAATAGTAAGGAGTGTGGAAGTGAGAAAGATGTCTTTGAATATTCAGATGAAAATATTGCCATGGACTCCCTATCAGTAGTGTTTGGGCTTCTGGTGGCCCGAGAGCACTCAATGGCCCGCAGGGATTTCTTACAGACCCTTCTACCCTGGCCCCTCCCATTTTCTTCTCTACACAGCAGCCAAGATGGCCCTATTCCGCCTGCTGATGAGAATGACATTTAGTGTATGGGGATGCTGTTTGTTATCCAAATATTCTCCTCTAGCTTTAATGCAGAGGTAGATATCTATAGCCCATCTAGAACAGGTAACAAGCAGAAAACCCTATTCACATTTTTAAATCATTTTTATCTTTGAATTAATTTTCTATTGGTGCATAACATTACCACAGTTTAGTGGCTTAAAACAACACATTCGCTATCCACAGTTGCCGAGTGGCACAGGTGTGAGAGCTGCTTTGCTGGGCTCTGGGTCCCGCGGTGCACGTGCAGGGGTCTATTGGGCTGCTTTGCCCTGTAGAGGCTTGACTGGGGAAGGTCCGCTTCCAGGAGCCTGCCGCTCGTTGGCGGGACTCACTTCCTGACGACTGTGCAACTCATGGCAGCTTCCAGAGGGGGCCCCATAGAGCATCAGTGTTGTACTCAGTCCTCCTGCCAGGTAGGTCTCTCTTAGAACTGCTTTTACCTGATTTACCTTTTAAACAGTTAAAAACAGTTTTAACTGTTTTTCCCACCCAGGAAGGCCTCCCTTTGCATGAACCCCAATCAGCTGATTGAGGGAACTTCGCTACACCTGATTCAACCCACCAGCTTGGCCAGGTAAAGTAACCTAATCACAGGAGTGACAGCCCATCACAGTCTAGGTCCCGCCCACAGTGAGGAGGAGGGACTAATGTTGCAGAATGCGACGAAGCCATGCCTGAAGAACCAAGGTATAAGGACACATAACTGCAAATGTTTGGGCAAAGAAAACTATTTCTACTTTGTGGTTCTGGAATTAAATACATTTTTTCTGACGATTATAATTTGCAATAACCCATTTACTCAGCAAGCGCTGTTCATCTGAAGATATGAGTAGCTAGTAGTTATCTATGGTTTAACTTAAGCATTACTTAATGTGATAACAAAATCCAGTTCTGCTTCGATAACTGACCCCATCTCTACTCAGCTCACAGGGCAGGGAATAGAGGCAAATCTGTTTTCTGACCTCAGGGATAGGCAGAGACCCAGGCCGGGCCAAGGACTGTCCTTCCGCCCCTAGCTATGGTAGTGGATCCATGGCTGAGCATTTGACTTAAGTAGGTTGGCCCGGAAATGGTGTTCATCCCTTGCACACTTTGGAACCACTGAGATAATAAGGCACTTCTATCTCATATGTAGGTTGAGTAGTACCCTCCAAAAAGATATGTCCAAGTCGTAACTTTCCCTCCCTCCACCCCTACATGGGAATGTGATCTTATTTGAAAATAGTCTTTGTAATGTAATTAACTTAAGAACCATTTAAATGCAGAACTTCCAAGCAGGGAATTCTATGCTAAATTGACAAGTAAAATAAAGGGCTTCTCCTGCACCTACATGTAAACCGATTGTAACCACAGTATTTTATAACAGCTCATTTCAGTTTTTAAAATATGCTATTTCCACACAGTTCCTTTGGATTAAGTTTGGATGATATTTGTAAAGTGCATCATCTGTAATAAGTAATTTTGCTGCTGATTGCTTGTATATATCCTTTACAGCCCACCAAAATGGCCTCTGTTGGAATTGGAACTTTATTAAATGTTTAGTTGAAGATAAAAGTTGATATGTTTGCCCAATAGTGTTTTAGGCATTTGACAATTTGCTTTTGGTCCATTTAAAAAAATGGTTAGAATTTGTCTTCCTAAGTGGTTCAGATATTCAATATCAATAAACTTCTGGTATTTCAAACATCACTTTGAAGACACAAAGTTTAAATTTATTTATATTATTTAAAACTACTACTCATCCTAAAAACAGACAATTTAGTTATGTTTTATTTGTATTTTCTAAGTAGCCCTTTTTCTCCAGATACTTGAATTCATGGTTTTTTTCTTTCATCTACATTTCAGTAACCTTGTATATGCTTTTAAGTGTTAAAAAGTCTGATTACTGGCCCTGGCTGGTGTGGTTCAGTGGATTGAGTGCCAGCCTGTGAATCAAAGGGTCACCGGTTCGATTCCCAGTCAAGGCACAGGCCTGGGTTGTGGGCCAGGTCCCCAGTTGGTGCTGCATGAGATGCAACCACACACTGATGTTTCTCTCCAGCTCTTTCTCCATCCCTTTCTCTGAAAATAAATAAATAAAATCCTTAAAAAAAGAAAAGTCTGATTACTCGACCAAAGTAAAAATACTTATTGTTTCATTTACCAATGGTGTTATCTAGCCATTTCTGTGTGTACATAGATGTACAAATATTAATGTTATTCCCTTGTAGTTGTTACATAATTTCATGTGCATTGACTATTTTCATGATATTGGTTGATGTAAAGTTGTTGTGATATTGCTCCTAGATTCTTCTTACTTCACGATTAGTTTTGCCGTGTTTACTACTTCGACAGTCTATTAAGGTTAACATTTACCTCTTTATTCCATGAGTCTTTACAAAAAATATTTTTTGCAATCATGGTGAAATACACATTCACACAGGTGTTTCCAGAACAGTTGACAAACAATTCTCAGACTTTTACTTGTTTGTGACAAAACGGTCAACTCTTTCCTTTGGTCCAAATAAAGAGTCCTAAAGTAAGGGCAAATCTGGGGGCATTTTAGTGGTTTTATACTTATTTGTTGTGGGGGTGGAACCTGTCATTTTAATATATAAAACAACTTACCTTCTGTATATGTGATCTGAGGGCATGCAGAACAGAAACTTTTTGATATATGTATTTTTTATTTTTTTAATTATAGTATCATGTTGAAAAGCGGGAAGAGAAGGCTTCCAGGCTGAGAAGGCGGGAGACAGGCTGCTGCAGGCCCGCGGCACCCCGTGCAGGAACTTAAACGGCCAGGACACATCACACAAACCGCATGTTTAGAAGCAGCAGAAAGTTGCGGAGATAATGAGGACGGCAGGTACTGCACTCTTAGAAGGGGAAATCGTTTTAAGTGCAGCTAAACCTCCACTCGCCCTAGGAAATGCTGATTCTGAGCCCTGGTGGGGCCGAGGACTTAAGCCAAACAACACGGCCAGGAGCAGCACGTGCGCATGCCGAGTGTCTATGGAGTTGCAAACTGGGAATTAGAGGGCCGCTGGTGCAGATGTTTTTCTGCCATGAAAGATGAATTCACTGAGTCCTGGGGTCATACCTTCATTTCTAAAAGGTAAAGTCAAATTGGTTGCAGTCTGCAGTGCCCAAAAGAGAACCCCGAACAGAGGGGCACGCATAGGGCTGGTCTCACCTTGATGTCAGTTTGGCAAAATAACTAAATAAAAATAACTAAAAAAAAAAACTAAATAAAAAAGACATTAAAAAAATAAAAAGCTGAAAACTTTGACAGTCAGAAGTAAACCTTCTGCAGTGTCACATGGTTAAAGAGAAAAAGAACACCAGGCTCTCAGTCAGAAACCTCAGAGCACCAGGCCCAATCTTAGGGTAGTTGAGGAGATGACAATTACATATTTAATTAATTAAACAGATGATAAACAACAATAATTGCTTGGGGAAAATGGACAGAGTAAACAAAAATAAAGTTAAAATGTGAAGCCTTGAAAATGTGCCATGGGGATTTCAGTGAAGACAGAGAGAGGAATGGACTAAAAACTTGTCACTGATTTAAGGTGAAATCGGCCGTTATGCAGAATTTCAAATTATAGCAAATGTCTTCATACTAACATCTTTAGAGAGTGCTCCATTCCTTTGACACACTGCATCCTTGGAAAGTCTACCTTTTCAAATCTGTTACTTACAATTTAACAATTCATTATATTTAGTTCCCAACTTAGACATAAGTGACAAAACCGTGGTGTTCCCACAAATGTGCATAACTAGCACCGTCTATAGGAATATGAGCATGGTACTGCAACAGTCATTTTGGATCATTATGAATAAATCATAATAAAAAATATGGCAAATAATAAACTGTGTGCCACATTCAGGAAGACATGTACACACTTATATTTATAATGGAATAATGATTTTTAATGCAAAATATATCTAGATTTATCACTTTCAGCTTCAGAAAGTTTTATCTGTGTATTTGAGCAACCAAAGCAAGATGAACCAAAGCTTACTAGATTCTCCCCAAATACTTATAACTGTTTTTTTCTTTAACAGCATAATGCTATAAAAGTTTTAAAAATGCTTGTAAGTATTTGTAACTAATATTAGTCATGTTAATGAGGGGGAAAACTATTTTGAAAGGCTAATACACTACATTAAATTATATGTACTGTACATCAAGGGTGATGTTTAAAATACCCAGCTGTGATAATTTTGTCAATATGTAATTAACTACAACTGTAAATTAAAGCATCTAATTTAGCAATGTTAATGATATTTAGAATTCGTCTGCAAAGTGTCACGCAAAGATTGCCATACACTTTATAAAATTAATACTTCTCATTCCCTGCTGATTGGCATGAATATCATGCTGCATCCTTAAGAGACAACTAGGGGGAAAAAACTGTTGTGATTGAATTTTTGTGAAGAATGTGAAACAGGAAACACACATCTTGTCTTTAGTTTAAAATTCTAGTCACCTGAATAAAAACTATTAAAAATGGATCTGATAGCAAAGGTTTTTTTTTAAGTTATAGCATTCAATATTAAATAACTCACAGTAAATTATTATAAATTTCTTAAATTTTGAAAGGCAAAACCTGAAATCTTGGGCATAATTTTCCAACTACCGCAGTCAGGAGGGATTCCAACGAGGCTGATAGATGGATCTGCTAGAAATTCTGGGCTGGAAAGATGAACAGCAGGACCCAAGACCCTGGTTACCGGGGAACTTGGGAAATTTTCAGCCAGTATCTGCCCAGCACAGAAAATTCATCTTCTTGTCAGGTCAATGTTGTCCTTGTATTTTCATTCATGAACTAGACTCCTCGCATGAACGGAACAAGAACTTTCCACAAATTCTTGAAAACTTGCCAGGACTGGGGGAGATCCTTGCCTACACTCTGGTTCATTTCCTCTTCAGAGGAATTCAGAAGAATTCCAGGTGCCCCAGCCTTTTCCCCAAACTCCTGTATCTATAAACAAATCTCTACCAATATGTGTTATGCTGTGGTATTCTATTCTTCTCTCTCTTCTCTTCTCTTCTCTTCCATTCCATTCCATTCCATCCCATTTCATTCTATTCTATTCTACACTATGCTATGATGATGGTATCTCTATCTGCTGGAATCTTCTCTTACACATAAAGATTAGTTCCTCTCTCTTTTCCATACAAATTTATCTAATTTCTGGACTGTAAAAAAAATCGTGTCTGAGCTGTCTTAATTAAAATTTTATTGGTTAGTTCATTTTTATTATTCAGCCTGTTTGTTTATTTTACATTTTCCCTCTTAAATACATTACATAAGTCACCATACTCAGTCCGAATGAAGTATTTGGTAAAATATAGCAAAAGGTTCTTCACTCACAAACAAAAGAAAACATCAGTCCTAACCTAAAGGAAATAAACAATTTCTACTTACTGGTTGCAAAATAATTATGTAAGTGGTCATTTGAAATGTTGATAAATTGTGAGAAAAAAATGAAGACTATACAAGTTTCCAGAATAAAGAACACTCGATACATCCTGTCTGAATAAATAAATATTAAAATTATAATTATAAATAGTTTGGGGTGGCTTTATTTTAAACAACAGATTATTACCTAATTCATTCCAATGCCATCAGTTTTGTGCATTTAATGTTAAAAAAGATAATTTTCTTATTAAAAACATGTTTCCTTGTTAAGAAGCTTTTAAAATTTTTTCATTTCCTTTTAATGAAATACAATTATTTCTCCAAATCACAGCTTATGCAAAATATGGTAGATCAGTTTTGGAGTGAGGGGTGTTTTAAATTACATTATGACAGAGACTATACCACACTCCACATTTTACTTTTCTCACCTTAAAATGGGTGCTCAAAATACTGTTGAGGAAAAGTCAGCACTTATTAATTAACTACCTAAAACATATGTAACAATTCACGCTATACAGGTAGTCATGAAAGTGACCTTTTACTTATTATTGTAATTTCCACTCTCAGGATATTATACTTGAAATATGCTAAATGCAACAAGAAGCCTGGGTACCACAGTTTCTCATCAAATGTGTGCTGATTCAGCTGGTGAAATAGTTTAATCTTACTGTAATTTTAATTTGCATTTTCCACATTATCAGCGATCCTGAGTATGTATTAAACATTCATCAGTTTCCCTATAAATGGCATGTTCATATTTTTAACCATTTTTCTATTGGAGAAACCTCAGCCATCAGCCAAAGTTTGAATGAGACAGTTCTTCTGGTCTTTAGATTATTCTAGGTGACTACACCAATCACATGTATAAGGAAGGACCTTTCCGTTATCAATCCCCCTAATTAAAGGTGGGCCCCGCTGTTCATCTCTCCAGCCCAGAATTTCAAGCAGATCCATCTCTTGGCCTTGTTGGAACCCTTCCTGACTGCAGTGTTTGGAAAAATCATACCCAAGACTTAAGGCTTTGCTTTGCAAAATTTCAGGAATTTATAATGATTCACCATAAGCTGTTTCATGTGGAATACTATCACTTAGGAAACCTCTGATCTCAGGTGCATTTCTAATACTTTCTATAAAATCTTGTTCCGAAACCTATCTATAGTCTCCCATATGAACAAATCCCTTTTTTGTTTTCTTAAACTGGGTGAAACTCTCCTGATTGCCCGCTGCCGTAGAATATTCTGTGCCCTGTATTCGGATGAGTGCAGAAATTGCTGTGTTAAAAGCAACTCCTTGAAATGCACATGGAGCAAAATTAAGAGATCGGGGCACAGAATACAGTGCATTATATACTCTATTTCTTCAGGCCAGGCCAGGAGGTCGATGGTGGGAAGGAGCCAATGAACTTTGATAACGGAAGATCCTAGAGAAAGGCAGCAGCGCAGTACAGTGGAGCTTGGCAGCAGGCTTTCAGAACAAATAAAGTTGTGTGCAAATCCCTGTTGGGCTGCTGGCTGGTTCTGTGACTCTGGGTCAGCTACTGGACTAGGCTAAACTTCTCCTCTTGGGAAGATTTGGTATCAGACATATACGGTGCGCATAGAGGGATGGGGCTGAATTAAATGGGGACAGACTACTTAAATTAATTCAAAGTTATTCAACACATACCACTTATTCTTCCAAGTTATTTTCTTTATCTTCTCACTGCTGCCTTTTCAAAAAAAAAAAATCAGCCTCTATTTTCCCTTCAGCTTGAAATAAGAAATCAGAGTAATGTACCTATGTATGCTTTTGCTTCAATACCATCCAGTGAAATTGTAAAAGGTCCAAATGTTGAATATGAGGTTTCATAAAACACATGAAACAACCAGCAACAATTTGGAGGGGAGTGTCCAGAAGGTATAAATAGCAAAAATTTGTTCTAGATGTGCTGTATAATGGATGTCCCAAGTAACGTAAGAACTTAAAATGGCATACAGAAGCCTCGAGGAACAGGATCTTTAACAGCAGGGACAGATAGCGGCAGGAAGCTCAAGATGAACACAGATCAGCAGCCCACCCACCTGGGGCCACTAGATTCCCAGGGTCTTCAAGGTCGTGCCCCTGTGAGAGACCTAAACAGGTGCTATGCCAGTCCCAGCACCCACGTAGGTCTCTACCTGACCAGGTGACTTCAGGGAAGTGAATGAATCACAGATTTTGGTTGCTTGTATTGCCAATTAACACTAGGAACCTGGTTTCCTAACACTGAATTTTGACAGAGCATATTTTTTTCTGCTCTGGACAGAATCTAGACCTGCCCTTCGGCAGGTTTGATTCTGTGTCTGATGAGATACAAGGAAGACCCTTGTCAGAACTGGTAGGCCTCTGGTGGAGGACCTTCCAGTGAGAACAACCTGGGGCCCACGTGACAGTTCAGCCCCGGAAAGGAAAGAAGCCTTCCACCTGTAACTTTCGTAACGGAAACTTTGTCTTTGCCAACATTCCTGTTGTGTAAGTTCTTCCTCTACCAGGGCAGCAGCATTTGCGTTTGGTTAGGTTTAACAACAGAATCGGCATCGAGCACAAGCACGTGACTTTCTGTCATCATGGTATGGAAGATGAAATGAAGACCGGGAAGAACCAATGGTATTTGCTTGCTCTTCTGTTTCATAATGTGTCTAAAATAAGGAGAGACGAATAACTCTGCATTCTGTCTTTTACAAAAATAAAATATGCAAAATACAGTAGTTGCCTAACCAAGATGATTTTATGGTTTTAAAGGCAGCTGAAATTGCACGTGAAAACCTCCTGATTTCTCTGACAATGGACCCTACCATATCACATACAAGAAAAAATTCGGTCAAGCAAACTGTAATTAAAAGCAGAGGTATTCAGCCCTGGCTGGTGTGGCTCAGTGGATTGAACATCGGACTGTGAAGCAAGGGTCACCGGTTTGAGTCCCAGTCAGGGCACATGCCTGGGTTGTGGGCCAGGTCCCCAGTAGGGGTGTGTGAGAGGCAACCACACATTGATGTTTCTCTCCCTGTCTTTCTCTCTCCCCTTCCCCTCTCTTTAACAATAAATACATAAAATCTTTAAAAAGCAGAGGTATTCACATTTAATGAGGTCAAAACTGGGTGTAGATCCTAGCAGGAAATTAGATAATTTGTCCCCCAAATCTCCAAATCAACAGGGAAAAACTGAAAAATGTTTAAAAAAAAAGGATGAACTAGAGATTATATATCAGAGAATTCTTAGAGCAAGAAGATGTTTTTCCCAATCAGGGTTACTGATATCAGTGCACGTAATAAAGCCTGTGGCTGTTCATCTGTTTTTCTCATTCTGAATGGCATTGCATGAGTTCCCAGTAGGAAACTGAAAACAGGCTACTTGGATGGTGTTAGCACTTGACCTCTTGTTAAATTGCCTCTATGATTGAACAATTCATCAGAAAGCTACTTAATTTTTCCCCTTCTCCTTACATTTCTAATTGAGTTTATAGGGGTGACATTGGTTGAAAAATTATATAGGTTTGAGGTATACAATTCTACGATGCATCATCTGTTTACTGTATGGTGTGTTTGCCCCAGAGTGGAAGTGGGGAGCATTGGGGAGCATTGGGGAGAATTGGACGAGAGATGAGGGAGGCACTACTAACTACAGGATAACATTTCCATTGGGACATAACAATCATTGAACCTGTCTGGTTCATTCATGTTAATTCACAGGTGGCAAACACAAGGCCCATGGGCCGAATCCGGCCCTCCGCCTTGTTTTAGCCTGCCCTGCACCTGATTTCTATCCTGTGGCAGCACCAAGCTCTTAACTGTTAAGGAGTAGTTACATTTATACAGTCCTAAAATTACATTCAGCCCTTTGAAGGCAACCGCGAGGCTGATGTGTTCCCTGGTGAAAGTGAGTCTGACATCCCTCTTAATTGTTGCTTCCACTAACTCACACAATTTTTAAAAGCTTGTTAGATTGTTCTGAATTAGAAAGAGAAAGCTTAGGAGGCATGGTGATGTGATAGGACTAGATATAGAGCAGGAATAGGAGCTGAATATCAACAATCAATTTGGGCTATAAAGAAAAATGTGTCTCACAAAACAGATGGTCAGTTCTTAACAAATCCTATGAGAGACGAAAAGGAAATCCATTTTGAACCCAAACCGTGCCATGCCTGTGACACACAGACATAATTATTGGGCAACCTTTGCTCTCTTCTCAGCTTTCACATTTTTTAAATTGACAGTATCCCAAGGATCCTGGAAGACACAGCCTGAGGCAGAGATAAATTGCAGAAGCTTTTTCTGGGAGAGGAAAATTCAGGTCAGTGAGAGGGACAGGGAGGAAAAAGGAGGCAGAAAGCAGAGAAGAAAGTCTCGTGATTTGTTACCAGGGTGTCTCTGCCTCCCAAGATGTGAACAGATACTGCGGACATGTCTGCTGGCCTCAGGGGGGTCTTCAGACAAGCTCTGCAGGTCCACGGTGTCTCAGAAGAGGCTATGAGGAGAAAGGAGCCAGAATTTGTCTGTTGCATTCCCTGCCATCCTTTATTTCTCACAGGCCAAAGTTCACTCTGTGAAAAGTTAGCTCCCCTAGGCTTTGGGATGTACTGTTTGGCCTTTTTTATTTGTTACCGAAAGAGGCTGAACAATCCAGGACCAGCTGGTCCGCCCACCTACCTCTGTAGCAAACAAATGGGTCCTGACAGACACGTGACTGGAGTGGGCATCTCTATTGGAGTAGAAAGATACCCTGAGCACATAGCAGTGATTTGGTGAATGTTTGCTTTCATCAGTCAAGAGTATGAATGTAATTTTGCCATGTCATGGAAAGGACAGCAGTAACCTCATTCTCTTGCTTCAAGGCTATGTTGACTCTTCTGTTCTCTGTGATAACATATTTCCATTTTATGAAACATCACATGGATGCATCATGTTGATGACATGCTAATCTGACCTGCTAAATAGAAAGTGGTAAATATTCCAAAGACCTAGTAAAGCATATGAATGCAAGGATTTAAATGTCCAAAGATCTTGAGCCTGCAACATTAGCAATGTTTCTTTAAGTTCACATAAAAACACGGTCCACCTCCCCCAGTTTACAAAAAAGCCACATTCTGTAGCCCTCTTTAGGTTTTGTAGGTTTTCTCCTTCTATCCACACTTGTAGGAATTACCACAGACAGAGATTAAAGGCTCTGCCTGTGCAGATGTAATTAAAGTTATTAATCAGTTGACATTGAATTAATAAAGAAGGATTATCCAGTGGGTTCAATCTGATTCAATGGGTTCTTTAAAAGCAGAGAGTTTTCTCCACCTGGCCATAGTAGGGGGAGTCAGAGATGTTCAAAGCCCAAGACCAATCTGCAGCCTACTGCTGACCTGAGGACAGAGGGACCGTGCACAAGGACCAGAGTATGGCCACTACGAGTTGAGAGCAAGCCCTGGCTGACAGCCAGCAAGAGGAAGGGACCTCAGTCTCACAGTTGCAAGGGACTGTGCGCTGCTAACAATTGAAAGAGCTTGGAAGCAGATTCTTCTCCAAAACTGCCAAAGAAGAAAGCAGTCTAGCAAACACTTGACATTGGTCTCTTGTGACCTTAACCAGAGAATCCATCAGAGCCTGTCCAGACTTCCGTTCTACAAAATGTGACATAAAAAAAAAAAAAAGTGTTGTTTAGGCAGCTAGGCTTGTGATCCTTTGTTCTGCAGCCATAGAAAACCACCCCCACTCCTGCCCCAAGGGATGCCTTTCTCCAGGGCCAACTCATTCAAGTCCCTCAGGACCCAGCCAACTCTCTTCATTTCTGGAGCCTCCTGTTATTCCCCTGAGTTAATGTCTCCCTTTTTGCACACATTTCCACATGCTCTACATTCTCTCCTATTAATGGAATGATAATTCTGAAATTAATATAATCATCACTGTATACCTCTCAGCAGACTGTTCCATTTTACAGACAATAGTCATATAAGTATCAGGAAGTAATCATGAGCATGCCTTGAAAAGAGAGTGCTTTATTTATTATGATTTAATTAATTGTGCCAAGTAAATCTGCTGATAGGAGGGGAAAACATCTCTGCATTTAAATTAAAAGCTGCTCCATAGAAAACCCTATCCAAATTCATTAACTTCATGCTCAAATTCAACTGAATTGCTTTATATTTTGCTTACAGATAATATTCACTCTCATGGAAAAGTTTCATCTTCAAGTACTTTAACAAACATCTGAATATACTTTTAAATTTTATTTTCTTAAATTTTCTTAAATTTTATTTTCTTTATCATAGATATGTTCAATTGCCACTATGCAATAGCACATTTTGGGTATTGCTATTTGAATAGGGTCCAATTTATAACATTATTTAAATATAGAAAATTCCAGAATAGTTCCTAAAAATTCAATCTATACTTTATGGAAAAATATATATGGTGTATTGTTAAGTATCCAATTTTTGCTAAATAGTTGATTGTAATTTTTCTTCCTACAAGTAACTGAGGCAAAAACTCAGAGAATTTTGTAGTCATTTTTTCTATATAATGTTACTTTCAAATACAAATATTTTCTAGCTATCAGATTTGGATAAAAATTAATACTGAAAATGAAATGTGGGAATTAATAGGAATTAATACTCTAGTTTATCACTCCATTTAACTTGATAGATTGGATTTCTATAAAATTTATATAGGGAAGTTTCTAAATACCATTAACTTCTCTGAAAATAAATAAAATTATTTAAAATACTTAGAACAAAGAAAATATAAATTTAGAACAGAAATATTATGTTAGTTTGTCTTGTTCAACTTAAAATAATTTTGTGGGTTCTATGTATCGAGCCATGCAAACAATGCAATGGAAATCATATAAAATAAACAGGATATTATATTTTAATCAAATCATTGATTTGAAACTCAAGTATTAGTATAGATCAAAACTAGTATTGACAATAATTTAACCATCTTTGAAACAAAAATTCTACCATTCCTCAGGTTGAGTGTGCCTACACAATGGATACCATGTCCTCGCTCCAGCCATAGGCCCTCTTGTGATAACAAAGAATTCTCCCTGGTATGTAATGTAGACTGGGGACATAAAATCTCTATCATTCCCTCAAGCTTGACCACATA
>PVKM010003411.1:0-57884 GCA_004027735.1 Carollia perspicillata | reverse complement strand
TGTTCTCCTTTTCTCTGGCCTGGAGGATATTCGCCCAGAGCTCCTGGAAGCCATACTGCCCTTCAAGGGAAGAACCTGGATAAAGGGAACGTCAACTCAGAGGAAAGCAGAGCCAAGAAAGAGAAAGAGTGGGCCCTGATAATATTGTTTGAGTTGGATACAATTGTGCCTGAAATCTACCTACACATCCCAACCTGAAATTTCAATGGTATTAAAAAGATAAGATCCTATAACACAAAGAGAACTGGTGGAACATAAGTTCAAACCCTGGCTTTATCACCTTCTAGCTAGACAACACTGGGAAGACATTTAAGTTTATGATCTTCAAGGTCCTTGACTTTAAAACAGGAAATTGTAATGTACTGCCATTCTCCTGGGCTTATTGTAAGCACTAAATAAGATCAATAAAGGTCCCCTGTAAGCTGTAAGGCACTGTACAAATGTTACAGATTCTCCCCCAGGTCATCCCCACCTTTAGATGCACAACTCTCAGAATACCGGTAACACTGTGTTCCACAGTCAGGGGCACAGAGCATTCTAAAATTACTTACAAGGCTGAGTAATGACATATTGGATAACAGCTGTCAAGAGCGGTAGCAATCTCAACATTGCCAAATAGGAAAAAAAAGAAAGGGAGAAATTGACAAAATTGACTTTATTTTAAAGAGACAGACTAGAATCAGCCACTAAGAAACAAAATAATGAGAAGGTATCTGCTCAGTTAAAATCTATGTCTAAGACAAAATCAAGGCAAAGGAAGATGAGAAACAGGCAAAACTGAAGAAAAATGGCCCATGCTCTGGGGTGCTGTGATTCAAGCTGTGATAGCACAGCTGGGTAGCAACGGAGTCACAATCAAACCATGGAACAGACAAGATGGAGTGCTTCCCTAAGGACGGAGAACTGTTGAAAGGAAAAGCCCATACTCACCATAAAAAACTGAAAAAGAATAAAGGTAAGAAGGAAGCAAGTAACACAGTAAACCCAGGCTCAGGAAAACACAAAGATGTCTAAGATCTTGCAGCCAAAGCTGACCCTGATGATGAGCAGGGAGTCTCAGAGTATTTCACCAAGTGACTAAAACCCATGTGGAAATTTCAAAACTGGAATGGGAAAAATCCAAAGCACAGTTAGGAAAATGTCTTACCGCAGAGGCAAAAGAGAAAAACATATGCGCAAAATACTTCAACGTGTTTGTCAGTAGCTCTTGCTTCACATATAGGAATACCAGGCTTGGACGAAGCACTTAGCTTTTGGCTGGTCCAGCAACGCGATTCTATTATAAACTAAAAATCAAAGAGCAAAGAAAAATTAACCTGAATTTATAATCACATGCTAAATGTACTGTAGTCTATCTACCAATGGGCCAAAATTGAAAACGGTGTTTGATAAAGCCTAAAGAAAAACAAAATCCTTCTTGTCCAATGAAGAAAACAATACTTATAGAGTGCTCAAAAGAAGTGTATTTCAAAAATGATTTTCATCTGCTATGAGCACAGGACTATGCTAACTGCTGCGTGTAGCACAGGAAATGAGAGCAACACAGTCCTTCCCCTCACAAATTAACAATCCAGTTAGGAAGAAAATCCCACCAGATGAGATAAGAGACAGTCGGAAAGCATCACTCCCACACCTACAAAAACAACAAGTTGGGCAAACTACAAGTTAACAACTTTTTATGAACCCAACAGGATACTGAGGTCACAGAGCCAACAAATAAGCTAAAATCTGAGAAAGACAGGTGTCCACAGCGAGAAACAAGACCCACGCCTTTGCTTAGCTGGGACAGACACCTCCGGAAACCATATAAGCCATTAGGGAGAATTGAGCTCAAAATGTTTAATAAAATTGCTAAAGGCTAAGGGCTACGGAAACAGGGGAAGCTGAGTGAAGGTATATGGGAACTTCCTGTACTATTTTTGCAACTCTTCTGTAAGTCTAAAATTATTTAAAACAAAAACTGTTTGGGGACTCATGAACATTTTAAATGTGGACAGAGGCAAACAAAAAACCATCCCATGGACAGCCTCCCATCCCAGGCATGCCTGGGACTTTCAAATGAGATAATGACCATGGAGATGAGCTCATTCACAAAAGTATGGGGCAGGGGGAGGAAGTCTACTGACTAAATCAATCAACTGACCCAACAAGAAGTTTTCCCAACAGACAAACCATAAGTATATTTACTTTTCATTTCTAGAAATTACAATTGAGGTTCACATTACACGAATTATATTAAATCCAGAAGGAAGGTAGGGCATGCATGGAGCAATAGGAAACAACAAATCAGAACACGTTTTGGTCAATTTAAACAAGAATTGACTATAAAAATAATGAGGATATGGGGAGGGGGTTATGGGTACTCCCTGTATTTTCCACTTAGTTTTGCTGTGAACCTAAAACTGCTCTAGAAAATAGTCCATGTTTTAAAAAGTAAATAATGATGACGATAACTTTTTTGCATTGAAAAACAAAATATAATTAAATTACTAAATAAAAACTGCACAATTGAAAAATGGAATAAATAAATCATAAAAAATAATGACTACTTACCTGATCTAGTAAGTAAAATAAATAAAAATAGCACAGGAGACAGAAAATCCGTTTGAAGGCAGACAATGGAAGGAATACTTGAAGAAGTTAAAGCATTCTAAAATTACTGGTCTTACTCAAGAGAAAGACAGAAATATTGATTTAATTCAGGCTTTGTTTTAAAATATATGATTAAGTACTTACATTTTAAAAATCAGGTTCTGGTTCAAGATGGCAACATAAGAGAATCCTGAACTCATCCCACAAACAATATGGAATCTACAGCTATATATGGAACAACTTCCTCTGAAAAAAACCTGAGAACTGTTTGGGCAACTCCTCCTCATCAGAGCGAATAAGGAAGGCCCACATGCACTGGGGGAGGAGCGGCCGGGACACAACCTCTCTGTAAACCCTATCCCTGGTGCAGCCACCAGGGATAGTCAGCAGGGAAGTCGAAACAAAAAGCTGCCCCCTCAGGTGCAAATGGTTTGAAACCCACATCAGGAACCCAAACTTTTAAGATATGATCTCACCTTTAACAGGAACCTAAGCAACAAAACAAACAAGCAAGCAAAATGTAACCAAAGACAGTGAAATAGAAAACAGGCTGACAGTAACCAGAGGGGAGAGGGGAGGGAATTTCAGGGGGAAAAGGGAAGGGATAACAGGAACAAGCATAAAGGACACATGGACAAAAACTAAGGGGGGTGGAAATGGGAGGGAGGTGGGGAGCATTGGGGGGGTGGACTGGGACGGGAGTAAAAGACAGAAAATTGTACTTGAATAACAATTAAAATAATTTATTTTTTAAAAAGAGTGTCTTGAAAAACACTTTTCCCATGGTAGAAAAATAAAGTTATCTGAAATTGAAAAAAAAAGATATGTATCTGAGAGACGAGCCACCAAAACATTTATGGTAGCTTTGGGAACAAACCAACAGGTGTTCAGGGCCATCCTGGAAACCCACAGGACTCAGACAAACCGAGCAACAGCTCTGGAAGGCCTGGGGCATGGACTTACTGCCCAGGTGCTGCGCGGAAACGGCTGATGACGGGTGCCAAAATTTTGTGTGGGAAAGCCTTGTTTGCTTGTCTTGGAGCTTCAGCCTCAGGAGCCCAGACCATCCTCAAGGCTTCTAGTGAAGAGCCGGGCCTGTGACTTCTTTTTTTACAAGCTTTAGACTGTAGGGAAATAAGTATAAATAACGGTTGTGAAGCGTTGACGCCTTTGAGGTAGTTTATAATTAATTACATGAAGGCAAGTGTGTCCAGGAGCCATCTTCACATTTCTTCACAAACTGGTCGAAGAGCAGTCTTACGTCCTTGCTCCAGCTGGGGCTGGGAAGAGAATGGTCCTCATGAATGACTTTCGCAGAAGAAAATATCCTGGTCTCAAGCCCTGGGTTCCTCGCCAGCGGGCACACAGCCTCCCCACAGGCCGCACAGGGCCCCCAGCGTGCGCAGGTGCGCAGCGCAGCACAGCTGCTCAGCCAGACTCTGAGGGCGACAAGTAGAATCCGGCCAGACCCAGGCAACCGCTGACTCACCCCCTGCCTGAGCTCAGCCTTAGGGTTAACGAGGGCGGGGCCTGATGCGGAGGCCAAGTGCTTCTGAGGGGCGGTGGCCCAAAGGGGCAAAGGTCGGTCCTATCTGCCATTGCTGCCCACCACCCCTCAAATTTTTCGGTACTTTCTTATCTATAAAAACATGGATTACTTTGATATCTTAAAAAGATTTTGATATGGGAAATGGAATTAATAATACATGATATAGCCTTTCTTGTTCTAGTATTCTATGGCTCTGTACAAAAGGCAAGTATTGGATTAAATTCAAGCTAACACAAGCTTGTTGACAGCATTAGAAATTGACATTCTTAAGGTTATTACATCTTATAGTCATTATCATCTTATTATCCTGTGTTGCTTACAGAAATAAAGACAAGTGGCTAATGATGTCCCAACCTAACCCTGCCTGCTTTTTGCTTTGCAAACTTTCCCTCATCTCCGTTTTCACCCCTTTCAAGAAATGTTTCCTGGCTCATCAGTCTGGTTTATGAGGCTGTCGTCTGGACTTCACAGCACCTGAGGCACATCTGAATCTAACCCTTAATCACACTGGGTATGCTGCTTTGTCTGCTGTCCAATTAGACTGAAAGATCTCTGATGGCAGAGACTAAATCTTACTAAGACTTTTTACTCCCAGGTCCTAGCACAATGCATTCGTGAAGTACATACTCCTTAAAAATCAACAGAAGGTAACTTTGTTGATAAGATTCTGCACCCACTTCCAAATTGTGGGGATGTTTTCACCAAAATGAAACAGTATTGGGACTTGAACCTGGCATTGGAAAATTTCGGAGGGGCTAGGAGGCCCAGTTAAGACCAAGTGGTCAGAAGATGTTGAAACCACTGTTCCGCATTGCACAGTGGATCCATGTTGGGTCACTATATGATTTTCCTGGGGTGGTGGTAATGAGCAACAGCACAGTCTCGCCCCCACAGGGAAGTCACTCAGTAATATAGTTGCCAAGCAGCCGCACAAAATGAGGAAGTAACCCCACTCTGACATGGAAAATACCACTCTCCAAACCCTTCACAAGCCCACCTTTTCATACAAGCCTGCCTGTTCAAAATGCCCACCTTTTCACTCAGTCCTGCTTTGTCCCCAGCTTATGAAAGCAGCCAAGCAGAGCCAGCCCCTGGGGCGGTTCAGAGAACCTTTCTTTTCAATGTGTTGCCTCCTTCGTGATTGAACATAAGCTTAATAAAATCTGTCTAGAAACATCTCTGGAGTTTCCTCTTGACTTCTGTCTTGGGAACACAATAATCCCAACCCTGGTACCAATACCAAGCAGTTCTCTTGACACCATCTAGGTGTCCTACAATTCAACCCAATTCTGACACTGTTGACCTCAAGATAACAACAGATTCTGTGAATTAAGGGCTCTGTTCTACGAGACTGCCACCTTCAGATGCCAGTCACAAATCCAGGTTGTCGCCTGTGCTTCTAACCAACTGACTATAGATTGTAGGTGCCAGTGCCTACCTGTTTGGATTGATTAATTTGCTCGCATGGCTCACAGAACTCAAAGAAACTTTTAATTTGCTAGATTACCGATTTATTGTGAAAGGGTATAACGAAGAACAGCCAGATAGAGGAGCTGCATAAGGTAAGGTAAGTGGAGAGGGGCATGGAACTTCCATGCTCTGTCAGAGCACGCCACTCTCCCTAAATCTCCGCATGTTCACCAACCCGAGCGCTCTCCAAACCCCATCCTTTGGGTTTTTGTGGAGGCTTCATTACATAGGCATGACCGATTAAATCATTGGCCTTTCATCACTGAAGTCAATCTCTAGGGCCTCTCCCCTCCTGGGAAAGTGGTAGGGGTGCTAAAAGTTCCAACCCTCTAATCACAGGGTTGGCTCCACTGGCAACCAGCCCCTCTACTTAGGAAATTTTCAAAAATCATATCATTAAGAAGACATCTTTATGGCTCTGTCACAAAAAAATCTCAAGGGTTTTAGGAGCTCTGTGCCAAGAAGGAGAAAAACACCAACTATACAGTTCTTATTATAAATCACAGTATCACACTTAATAATTACCATCTCCATGAACAACATGAATTAAATGTTTTTAAATCTTCATGGTCAAGTTTTTAAAGCTCTTCCAAATTTCCGATCATTGCTAAATGAATTTCTTTTAGATTAAGAGATAGTTCATTGACCTTTCCTGAGCACTCTGCAAATTCTAGGACTGTGTGCAGTTACCATGGTTTTTTTACCTGACTGTAATATGGCTTAATGTTGTTTTGAAAAATTTATCCATATCTGTCCTAGTTGCATTCATTGTGCTAACAGAAATACCCTACATGAATTCTCCGCTTCCAAAGTTAATTTGGCAAACATCTGCTACAAGAAAATGGTCCAGATGGTTTTTGACATGTAGTGATAATAAATAAGTGGTCCTTTTCACATATTGCATGGTGTTTGCTGTAGCTTTCTATTAAAGGGATATGGTTTTTAAGGGGGAAAAATCACTTAATTTCATGGCCACCCAAGGCACATGGAAACATATGTGACTCATGTGTCTAAATGCCAAACCACTTTTTATAGATTCGAATGGGGACACATTGCCAGGAATATCTCATATGTTACTGACTCATGTCTCTTTCTGATATTTAAAATCACCACATGTTTTACACATATTATTTCACTTAATCTTTCAACAATCCTATGTAGTAGGTATTATCATCTCTATTTCTAGATGAAGAAACAGCCCAAGGTTATTAGTAAGTGGTAGAGAATCTGACACCAAAGCCTGTGTTCCTAATCTTAACATCCATACACTCTCCACACCAATGGTTTCTGAGTGTCCACTGCCAGGTTGCATTCCCCGGTTACAAGTTCCTCTGCGAGTTTTATTTTGTAGGCCTTCTTCACCTGCAAAGTTGCACAAAGGCACCTCAGCCCACCTGTGAAACCCATTGTCAGTCTCTTCCCCTCAGACAGAGTGGCATTTGTCCCACCCTCCAACATCTCAGGCCCCAAAGAACTGTACAGGAGTGCAGGGAATGCCTCTCTCACCCAATCCGGCCCCTCTGTGACATCCAAACAGCAGCTGATCCCAATACTTCACAGAGCATATTCTGAAGCGTCCTCACCTCTACCTGAGATCCCTCTCTCTCTATGCTGGAACAAAGGGCTAAATAGGAAACACTGCGTGCTCCTCTGCAAAGAGCTCAGGTTTTTAGCCTTTTACCAAAGCCCACTACTAACCTGATTGCTACACACTGAGCTGGATTAAGAGCCAGGTGAGTGCTAAGATAGTGCAGGAAATGTAACCAGATAAAGAATGTTATATTTACCAAAATTCCTTCCATGAGGAGTGACGTATGAGTGGGAGGACTACATTAGTAAGTCAGTTGGAGATGGTTAGTAAGATCCCTCGGGGATATGTAAAGATAATCGACAAACTGCCTGTTAAGGAGGGGGAGACTATTTAGCCTGAGTTTGACTTGTTGGGGGAAGTGAGCAAGTTTGAAGCTCGAGTAGAAGTGCTCCTGATAACAGCTAAGAGGCCAAGGGGCCTGGCTCCGCCTTTCCCAAAAACCTTTTTGACTGAAGGGGTCTTGAGCAGTTGAACAGGAGTTTGAAGAGGCACCAAAAGGAGAGCTCGGGAATGCCTTACAAGCCTGCCCTACAGTTTCCAGCTGCTGCTATAATTTCTGGCTTCTACATAACTGTTCCTAAAAATTTTTAATTTTCTTAAATTTAACTAATTTTTTACATTCAATATTTATGTCACTGGCTTTAAACAGAGCCTCAGGCTACTGTTGTAGTGGGGAGGAATTAAAACAAGAATAATGTTCTGGGACCTAAAAAGTCATATGAAATTCAGATTTTAGTGCCCAGATGTTTTATGGCACATAGCCACACCCACCCATGGACATACTGTGCATACCTGCTTTGCACTGCAACGGCAGAATTGAGTAGCTGCAACAGAGAATGCCAGTGGCCCCCAAAAGTTGAGGTATTTATAGCCACCTCCTAGGCTAGAGCAGACGGCCCTCTCAAACACCAGAGAGTGAAGAAGTTTTACCAGTTCACAGGAGAATATAGAAGACAAGTAAAGAGAAATGGATTTTTCATAAGATTGAGCTTAATTTAAAGATGAGCCCTTTATCCTGAGGTGACATCCTTTCTACTTTTTATTGGAGTAAAGAGATGTCCTTTCTGCTATTCAGTGATAATGACTGTTGGCTTGCTTTGTTTAATCTCTTTAACTTCTCCAGTTGATGGGGCCAGAAGGAGCAATGTCTTCTCTCCTCTCTTACTTTTTCTTTTGTCTTCTGTCTATTCCATCCGCTCACTCTCACTCTTCCCCGTTCCAACACCGTCTCTCTTCTGCAGAGTTAGTGACGTCAAAAAGAATTCATATTCCACAGAAACAGCAAAGGAGAGATATTACAAAAGTTATCTGCCATCTGTGTTTAAAGGTAAATGTCTAGTTTCATGTGACTAAGTCCCAAGCAGTTCAACTGAGCTTATAAATCAGTGTTTCTTCTCAGCAAAAGAAGCAGTTCTTCTATCTTATCATCAGAGCTCAGTACCTCTCCCATGTGGCAGACACCCAATAAATGTCTGTGCCGAGTTTTTAGGAGCTGATTCTAAAAGTATCATTTATAGGCTGGTGAGTGATCCTGATGGAAATTTCCTTCAAAGCAAACAGCAAGATTTCCTGCTCAATCAAGCCAGAAATACATTCCTGGGCAGATTGATAATTCTTAAGTATATCTAATTTTTAAAAAATATGTTGCAGCTTTTAAAAATTTTTGCTGAAGTGTACTATACAGGAAAGTGCACACATCCTAAGAGTACAGCTCAGTAACTGTTCACAAAGAACACACCCTTGTAATCAGCATCCAGGACATTTCCAGGCTCTAGAATCCTCGCATGCTCCATTCCAATTACTATCCCAAAGGGTTAAAAAAAAAAGAAAAACCTACCTTAACTGCTAACAGCATAGATCAGTGTTGCCCATATTTGTACTTTACGTATACAGCATCATACAGTATATACTCTTTTGTGGCCGGATCTTTCCCTCCAGTGATGGGGGGGGGCGGGGTAGAAGGTGGGAAGAAATGATCTGCCCCAGCCGGAAGGAATATTTTGTCACTAATATTGCTTAGAATGGTAGCACATGGTGATAATAAAAAAGAAAAACTGATTTCAGTCTGTTTTTGTTGTTTATCATTTGTTCAGTTTTCGTCTTTGCTCTCTTCAGTCAGTGCACACCCAGATTGTCTATACCGCGGCTGAACTGCTTCTGCCACCCCCTCACGTTCTACGTCACGGTGTCACTCACTGCTGTACGGTGAAGGTCCACCCATATGGTTGCATGCAGACGTAAATCATTGCCTTTCATTGCTGTATAAGATTTCATTGAGTCATGACTATACCACAAATTTATTTATTCATTTACTTTTAATGGGCTTTTCTGTAATTTCTGGTTTGGGGCTATTATGCATAGTGCCGCTCTGAACATTTTGGTAAACATATGGATGTATTTCTGTTGGATAAATACCAAAGAGCAGACTTTTTAGGTCATAGGGTATGCATGTGCTTGGCCGTGACATGCTGCCAAAGAGTTTGCCAAATGTTTCACCAACTTACAGTCCCAGCAGTGTGTGTGAGCACTCCTGCTGCCCCACATCCTTGCCAACACCGGCCATGTATTTCCGTCTTTTCGTTTTGGCCATTCTGGAAAGAATGTTGATTATACCCAAAATTATTAAATATAACGGGGTACCTGGAAGACTAGGGATATCAATTTCTTCGAAGGGATCCACAAAGGAAGGAAAATATCAAACTCATGCAGACATAAGAGAGCCTAGAAGATCAGCTCTAAATTGTGTTAAGGCAACAAATTTCAACCTTTTCTACCTCACGGCACACATAAACTAATTACTAAAAATTTGAGGCACAGCAAATATAGATATATATATATATATAATGTTTTTGTCAATCTGACAAAAATAGATATAATTTTGATAGATTTAGAAAAAAATAATAGCAGTTAATTACCTACTGTTTGCTCCACAGTGACTTTGTAAAAAATCAGGTGTCCGTACTTGTAAATAAGGATTTCTGGTACCAAGAATTAATTAACCAATCAGATGCAAGTTTATTATGCAACATGACCAATAAGATGCAACTCTATTATATGACCTATATATTTGTGGTTCAAGACAGGGCATTCACAACTGATGGTTATTGTTCCCTTTTTATTTGACAATTTAAGGGAAAAGAGGTCAATGCCCCTGACTAAATAGTCAGGTACTATATGTTTTAAAAGTTCTGGGATGGGAGTAAAAGACAGAAAACTGTACTTGAGCAACAATTAAAATAAAAATTAAAAATATATATGAAAAAATTTTGAAATAAAATAAAACTAAAAGTTTCTTTCCCTACTATTCAAAAAAAATTATTGCGGCTTACCAGTGTAGCTTTTGAACCACACCATTTGAAAATTGCTGTATTAAGGGAATATGACCATCAGAAATAGGGGGATCTATGGAAATAAATGATGTTAACATAACAAGTACTTATCGAAGACACACTCTTAGGGATTGAACTGTGCCCCCCTCCACTCAAAATGCATATGTTGAAACCCTAGCCCCCAATGCAACTGTTTTGGAGAGAGGGCCTACGAGGAGGCAATTATAGTTAAATAAGGTCATGATCCCGTGGGACTGGTGTCCTTATAAGAAAGGAAACTGAAGCCTCTCCATGCACACACAGAGGAAAGGCCAAGTGAGGACACAATGAGAAGGCAGCCACCTGCAAGACAAGAAGAGAGGTCTTACCAGAAACTGACCTTGCTAGCACCTTGATCTTGACTCCAACCTCCAGAACGGTGGGAAAATAAATTTCTGTTGTTTAAAGCACCCAGTGTGTGGCATCTTGCTGTGGCAGTCCAAGCAGACTAACACACGTGCTCTACGCCAAGTGCTATGCTACTGGAACTGGGATATTGTGGTGAACAACATTGATCTCCTGATTTCCAGAAGCTTGGGCTAACCATGATGTCATTGAGACATGTGAGAATGTGACATTTTGCTAAAGTGTGTTCTCTTCTTCTAATGAGGACAGAAGAGTAAATGGAGGAACCTCTCCTGTAATTTGCAGTTGCTTTTAACAAGGCTGTCTCTTTTTGTTTCCTACCTAGATATAGTTTTCGAAGCCTAAAGCCTTAACTCTAAGGCATGTTGATCTGTTCTTCCTCAGGCAACAATTGCATTTTGTTGTTTCTGTGATATTTTTTTTTTCATATTTTGATATCACTGAAATTGAGACATGTTTATTGTTGATGGAGCCTTATCAATTGCTGTCAGCCTGGATTCACATCAAGTTTTTCTCACGATGATCTAGAGAATTCCAAAGGCAGGAGATTGGCTGGAGCAGCACACAGTTATAGGGCAAGAGAAAGGGCTTATTAGATGGCTATACTTTTGGCAGGAAAAGGATGCATGATGTTTTCCCATTGACAAAAAAGGATGTGCAGGGATGTAAAAGATAGACTAGGTGGCCTGGACGAGTGGTTCAGTTGGTTGGAGTGTTGTCTCATACAACAAAAGGTTGCAGGTTCAACACCCCCGTCAGGGTACATATCTAGGTTGTGGATTCAATCCCCAGTCTGGGAGCATATGGGAGGTAGCCAATCAACGTTTCTCTCTCGCAACAATGTTTCAATCTCTCTCTCTCTTTCTCTCTCTCTCTTTGTCTCTGTCTCTCTCTCTCTCTCCCCTCCCTTCCTTTCTCTCTAAAAATCAATAAACATCCTATTCAGGTGAGGATTAAAAATAAATAAATAAAATAAAATAAAAAAATTTAGACATGAGCCATCTTAAAGAGACCCTGGTACCCAAGACCACTGCTTCCTGAAATCAGGGGTCCCGGGCAGGAAGAGGCCATGTAGGGTAATCCGGAAGATGTGGAACGAAGGCTGAGAGCAGATTTCAAGAAGCTGATATGTTTGGCAAATGACTTGAATTGCATAAAGTCCCATTCATGGGTTCTCTAAATAATCTACGTGCCCACCAGATGTAGCTGTGCTTGGATGCTTAGGTTAATGGTGGAAATGAGGACCAGTCAGCATTGGCCAACAGATTGTAGTTGATGCTCTTTAGTCCATGTGCTGGACCCCGTGCTACACTAATTAGAAAGCAGGTAAGAGGCAAGAGAGAGTTAGAGAAAAAAATTTGGAGGAGTACATTTATTAAAGCTGAGGACAGTGAAACAAGGAAGGCCTTAGAATAGAAGAAGCAACAGGCAGGACGCTAGGTGGGGCTGCTTTGGCTCACTGGAAAGTCAGAAAAAAGGGGCCTTGGAGACAGGTTCAGGGGATTAGCCAGGGACAGGCCGCCACTGCCCATTGCTCCCCTGGCTGCAAGTCGTGAAGTTCATTAAAATTTAGGAGACATATGCCTGTGTGGGAAGAAGAGTTAGAAAATTTATTAACAGAAAGATGATCTCCTTCCTCACAGAGCTGGCAGCAAGAAGAGCTAAGAACTTAAGATGTGAGCTGTATTTAAGCATTTTCAAATCTGAAAATTGGGGCTCCTGGTACAGCTAGATGTGAGTGAAAATGTATAAGATGTACCAGAGATGCCCATCACAGAACAAGGAAGAGGAATATAGCATAGTGTGGTTGAAAGCCATTTGGGGAAGAAAAGTTGTTTCCCGTTTGTATCTCTCAGAGTTTAGCTCTGATCTAAACTCACTCTCTGAGGCAGTTACACAAATGGGGCAAAATGTTACTATTTTGTAAAGCGTGGTGGTGGGTGTAGTAGCCAGCCTTCAAGATGGCCCCAGTGATTGCTGCCTCCAGTTACCCGCACCCTCGTGTAGCACCCTGCCGCATGGTACCAGTTTGTGTGACCAATAACATATGGTGGAGCTGAAATGTTACTTCTGAGATTAGGTTCTAAAAAAAGGCTGTAGCTTCCCTCTCCCTCCCTTCCTCCATCCCACCCTCTCTCGCTCTTTTTCTCTCCCCCTGGCTCTGTCTCCTCTCTTGCTCTGGGGGAAGCAAGTCCTATGAAGAGGCCTACATGTGGAAGGAACTGAGCTTCTGGCTAGCATCCAGCAAGAAAGTGAAACCTGCCAATAACACGAGCAAGCTCTGAACAGATTCTCCAGCCCCTGCTGGGCTTTGAGATGAGAGCCGCACCAGCCTACAGCTTGCCCGTAGCCTCCTGAAAGGCCCTGAACCAGAACCACCCAGCTAAGCCACCCCCTGATTCCTGACCTTTAGACACTGTGAGATATGTTTGCCGTTGAAGCTACTGCATTTTGAGACAATTTGTTACATAGCAGTAGATAACTAATATGGTGAGCTGCTACCTAAATATTTGCTACATTATTCTTTATAGTCTTCTGAATGTCTAAAACATGTCGTAATAATTTTTCCCATGTTTAGCAGCTTGGAACTAAAGTAAAGGGTTCTTTAGGTGTGAGCACATTCCAAGGATTTAGACACTGTCTCTAATTTAGATTAAAATTCTTACAGTCCCCTGAGAGCATTCCCATAAAATAGACCATGCTTTAGAAATGATTTATGTCATGAAATGAAATATTTCTCTGAAATCCAAATATTCTACAGTCTACAGCATCCATGGTTGCTGGTAAAAGAATCAGACAGTACTATGTGGGAGCACTGGTTAAAATTGATACAGGCATAGAAGGAAGTTGCCAGAGGAAGAGGGATTAAAAAAAAAAGCAATATTATTGCAATGCTCTTTAGTGACACTAGATGGTGACAAAGTTTTATCATGTAATTATATTTCAATTAACACAGTTTGGCCCAGATACACATATTTTCAATGAGCAAAACTTAAAAAAGCTAAGGACACCCTTACTTGATTATTACTTTGTTAATATTATTTGAATTATTATTTCTAAGTGGAAACTAAAATCGAGTTGCTTGTTTGATTCCTGACCTAAACTCATTTTTGAAAGGAGGCAACTTGATTAAAGTATTTAGTTTTCACTTTATAAAATTAATAATTTAAATAATTGTCCTCTGAACATCTATTCAGCTATTCCTCAGCATCCCTAAAATTTGGGATAATTTAGGAAGAGTTGAGTCAGTTTGCTTTTGTAAGATGGTACGTATAAATCAACTAGGAAAGTACTCCAATAATTACAACACAGTTCTTACTCTTTTCCTTCAAATTATTTCCTGTTATAAGAGATTGTCTAGCTTAATAATTAAGGGCACCGTCCTTGAAACCAGATTGTGTAGGTTTAAATCCTAGCTCTACTTTGGATTATATATCAGTATCTACCTAATAAATGAGTCACACATGAATTATTACATGTAAAGCACTAGGAGTTATACTTGGCACTTAGAAATGTTAGTTAAATATTAACTATTATTACTACTCCGTATACATTCCCTGTATGAGAAGTGCAAAGTGCTATGAAAATATAAACTAAAAACTGAATCATGAAATCCAGGTCAACTTCCCAACGTTACACAATCAACAGAACCAAAGTCCACAGATAAAAGAGACAAACATTTGGAATTGTACTTTACTATTGACATAGAAGTCACGCTTCTAAGAAAGAAGGAAAAGCAAGGACTAGAACACAAACCTAAATTTCAATTCCATGAACTTTCCACGGGACTATGACAAATAATTCTCATTTATTGACTGAAGAAACTCCTAGAAAACAAGTATTTGGCAATATTGGCTGCTAGTTAAATGACAGATGAAATTTTGAAATAGAATGAGATACTTCCATCCATGTTATTCTAGTTATCACCACCCTCCATCTCATGAGGCATTCTGCCTTAACTGGCTCAAAGAAGGAATGACATCACAGAATCCAGAAAACAGAATATTTTTAAAGCTTAAACCCAGGCATTAGGTCAAAAAGTTTAGAAGGAAAACCTGACGTATTAGAACAGAGCTTTCTCTGTTCTCAAGACTGAAAAGTTTTTGTCTGTTGGGGTGGAATAGGGAGATTTGGGCTCTTGAGAAGGAACGTTGAGTCTGATCCTAAACTGTGTTTTCTGGTCAGAGGGAGGAATAAAAAAATCCCCAAATATGTTTGGGGATTCTACAGCATAACATTTTACCACCTCTCCAGGTGGGACCTGGGAGCTACAGGACTCTCGATTCTTGTGCCCAGCTGTGCAGAAGCAGATGGAAAATCTGCGTGGTGTGTCTAGGCAGTTTGTCCAGTAAGTCTCACAGAGTTCCCAAAGCCACAAAGTGGCGTGGCGGCAGCAGGATGATGCCAGGAATGCAAGACACAAGCATCAAAACAGAGTTTCTCGTAGTGCAGTTGGGGAGCAAGCATTAGAGTATTACCAACACAGAGAGAGCAACGTGAGCAAGTTGCTGAGAAGCAACAGGCTGAAAGACTTGGCGATTGGAAACAAGGAAGGATGCCGAAGGAGCTACCTCGGAAAGTAGGTGTGCCCTCTCAGATTCTGGTTCAGCTGTTTTCACAGAGACCGAAATACCAGAGTCTTAAGATAGAACACTCAGTTCTACCGCACAGAAGTCTGGTGCAGTAGCAACCACCCGGGGTGCTCGAGTAGCTCTGCTCCTCCAGGTCATGCAGGAGCCCAAGTCCCTTGTATTTTGTTGATCCATCACCATATCTTCAATGCAGCCTAGGAGAAAGGAAAAAGGGACTGTGGATGGCTGAGGCTATGACCTAGAAGTTCAGTCATCACACTCATTCATTACCCACTGGCCCGCACTTAACCACATGTCCATACCTGGCTTTAGGAGAGCCTAGGAAACGTAGTTGCTAGGTGGGCAGTCATGTGTCCACCTAAAAGTAAGGTGGTTTTTTTGACTAACAAAGAAAAACTGGGTTAGTGGTGGTCTCTGCCACAGACAGTTAGCATCTCGTGAAAGCCAGGGGGGATATAGACAGAGGGCAGGACTATACTCCTTCAAATGCCCCGACACTACATGAACCCCTTGGACCTTAGATGCAACCCTGGACACCTATAGGGAGGCTGGAAATTTAGCAAAATTAAGTTTCTTCTAGTCAGTGGAATGGAGATATAAAATACAAATTAAATTCAGCTACTGAAAAAAATGAAGTTACATTTTTGTACACCTTAATCTGTGGACAAACAATTATAACAGCTACTCTTAATTCACATTACTCGAATAGGTTGAAAACATAAAGCCATAGTTCTTTACGAAACCTTGACAAATTTTGATCTTGCAATTATTACAATATTGTAACTATAATAACAATGAAGACATTGTTGGATATGTTTTAAAATCTTCACTATTCAAAATAATTCTGCCAAATTTACATGGTGGGGCATGTTTACAGTTGTGCTTATGGAAAGTAATACAATAATTAATAAGTAACAATACAAGAATAAACTGTTTCATGTCCTCACAACTGTAAACCTGCTTTTGCCACACCCTACATTTATTTGTTTTATTTCCAGATTCCACTGCAGTCGATTCCCAAAGTCTTTTCCATTGATGGCTAACACAGGAGTGACACGTAATCAGGCAGTCTGTCTGTAGACTGGCCAGTGCGTTTCACACGGCCTTGAACAAAGCATCTGCTCAAACAGACCAAGATGATAAACACGCCAATCAGATTGTCCCTCCTGAACACCAGATCTGAGACTGGAGAGAGTGTGACAGAGCTGTTTAGTGAAGAAAAGAAGTCCAGAGTCAGGCCATGGGCAGCAGCACTAACAATTAAATAAATGCGTGATGTCGGATAGAAATCCCGATAGGTACTTGGGCTGTAGAGTTGGGAAACGATTGATGTGCTTCCCTACATTTGCTACTGTTTCTGGCAGTTAGGTTAGAGACCTGTGTCGAGGCCTGGCCTGCGAAAGGAAAGCACAAGTGTCAGGGACTGGTGGGATCCAGGATGACTCCTTCAGCTCTTCTATCCCTCGTGCACTGACCTTGGAAGCCGCGGGTCAGTACAGCAGCATCACAGGATGGAGGAACCCGGGGTCTCTGAGTGGAAGAGAAGTCCTGCTGACTGACTGACTACATCATTGTGTGCGAATGAGAAATAAATTCGTGTTGTGTAAAGTCCTTGAGATTTCAGAGTTGGTCTGTCATGGAAGCTAGTGGGTAGTTATCTGGATGAATAACCAAATGTTTCGGTGGTTTCCATTCTGTAATGATTCTAGTGATAATAATTGCATGGTTACAACTGGTTAAGAAGAACCGGTACGCCTGGAACAGGGGTTTGTTTACACCTGGTGTTTGTCCTGACCGCTGGCAGGTTGCATCCTGAATGTGCCAATGCTGTCGTCACATTTGGTAAAGATGTCACATGTTGCCTTGTTTATAATGAAAGTATTTACTTGTATTCTTCAATTTATAGTATAAGTCAAAGCCTAAAAATGTAAAATATGTTTTTAAATTATAGGTCAGAAACTATAAATTAATTAATCAAATCCAAGAGACTTATTATGTACATTAAACATAAAGATAAAAAGCTTCAATACAGGAGAAGAAAATGAGACAAACTCTAGAGGAAAAGAGAAGAAATAAAATATCTCTGTCTTAATTTACTAAGATCAAGGAAAGAAAACTGAAAATAGAGAATCATTATCTATACATGTGAAAGGAAGTATTTTAGTATTTAGGTACCACATCAATTATTCTACTTGGTAAAATTAAGGCATTTCAAGGAGAAATCACTTTATCTTGCTTCCCAGCAGATTACTTGTGCCTGTTTGTTACCTGAACGTTACTTAACTAAAATTAGAACAGCTGTAATATATTTCATATACATTCCTGAAATTAAAATTTGAATTTTTTATACAGCTAAAATAGCAAAAGACGTATTCTAGCCACTAACAAGAATGTTTTAAAGGATTAAATCCCATCTTCATTTGATTCTTTCTCTCAAGACAAAAGACTATGCATCATACTTTTGCATAAAGAGAACAACACTTCTCAAGTTGCTTGTCTTTGCAGACTTATTACTGTAATTAGTAGAGTATTGTAGAACACACATGTATCTACATAATATATATATAACTAAAATGCATGTTATATTATATTATATAAATCTTTAATCTTCAATTATATACTAAAATATTTTCATCTAATATGCTAGTAATAAGATAAAAGATTATTGTTATTACAGAATGCAAAATGGAATTCTGCAGTTTAAATATGTATTCCATTATAGCCTACTTTCCCCACAAGGCTAATAGCATGACTACTGAGGTAGAGATTAGAAATTACTTTTAACCAATAAAAGAACAAAAGCATTAATTCCCAGGCCAAGAGTTGATTGAGAACCTAAATATGGCTAAAGTTATTTTCTTGAAAATTAACTTCTGGTGGAACAATTCTATACTGGAATATATGTTTGAACAACCTATTAAGGTTCTACTGTTCGGGTCTGTAGTACTTTGCTAGGGGTTACAACGCACTTTTAAATACGCGGAGCCCCTGAACAGTTCCGTGAAACAGAGAGGACAGAAAGTCTGATTATGGTCCACAAACCTGGCCGAAGGACTCTTCAAGTTGCATTCACTTCACAGACCTACTTGTCTATTTGGTGAGAGCCACAAGGTCTTTCGGTTGTTTGTTTGTTTGTTTTAGTCGATCAGTTGCCAATACTTAAAAGTTTAGAACTTTCACATTAAGAAACAGAACTGGCATCTCGGTGACCCACATTCCCAAGTGGCAACAACTGGCTTGAGCTGAGTTGGCTAGAGCCTGTCCCTTTTTTGAGGACTCTTTCTCTTGATTCATGAAAATCCTTACCGCTGTTACTCCCACAGACTGAGATGCGGGGTCAGTTGCCACTTACCACATTCTACTGGGCCTCCTTCTCGCCTAACCTGGCCCTTCAGGCCAGTGGGGTCTGTGGAAAACAGAGTCTGATCGCCCTAGGAACTTGAGGATGCTTATTAATAGATGAGGTTTGGGGCATTTGTTGGAACTCCATGCAGCTGAGTTTAGAAATAACATAGGTTAACTATATGGCAAAAGACCTTCACAGATCATCTCAAACCCTTCACTGTATAGAAGAGGATACTGAGGTCCCAGGAGGCTCACTGAGTGGTATCTAACTCCAAGCTCCTTCTACTGGAAAAGCAGAAACAGCTACAGAAAAAGGAAGGAGAGTAGGGACACTATCTTCCCTTCCCTCCCCACCCTCCTCCTGCAGGCTGTGGCAAGCAGCCAACTGCAGCTTGCTGCATATTTAATTTAAACCTTTGTCTGCCCTGGCAAGGACAAAGTACAATCTGTTTTATGTAAAAAGTCTTCCCTGAGGAAAGCCTCAGCCTCCAGCTGCGAAACTGATTGATGTTCTGAAAGCCCCCAGGAACCTCTGCTGGGATCCCAGGCTGTGGTTTCCAACAGAAGAGTTTGTGAAAAGGGAAGCACTGAAAACAAAAATTTTTTTCTCCTTTATTGTGTTTCTCTTAATCTGGGAGAATTAAACTGAAACATGGGTGGGGAGGGGCATGCAAATAAAGGCTGGATTTTAAAAGCAGATTTCAGAGTTCCACCTGGGAGGGGCTGGGGATGGCAATCTGTTCCGGGAGGAAGACTGGAGACTTGTCTGGAAGCTTTATTTGCATAGCAAGCACTCTGCTTTTACTTAGAGTGCCCATTCCAATCAATAAGGATACTAAAATATTCTAAAGAAGCTTTAGCCACACTTGACGGAGACTGAAAACATTGATTTTTTTTTTTTTTTTTTACTTAGAGTGTCTGTGAAATGTTCTAACAGAGATTAAAATCCATTTTATTTTAAGAATGTTGTGGTTTTCCTGATACCCTTTTTAGGAGACCTTGTTTGGGGATGACACTCTTGCAAAACCGAGGTCAGTTTTGAAATCCAGTCCTTGAGTTGCCTCTGAGTACTCCTGAGTCAGTCAGGGTCAGGGGAATCTTCACCAAGTTCCTGCTCCATCCCTTGATATCTTTACACCGGATCTCTACACCAGTTCAGGGCCCGATGCACACCTAGGGACACCGAAGCGCCCCCTGAACCCCAGAGAGGGCAGAACCACGACACAAGTTCTTAGAGTGACCCTGGCTAACCCTGGAAGACCGGCCCTTCCTGCTGGCCCCTAGCCCCACCTACAGCAGGATGCCTGTCAGGCCCGGAGGAGGGCATGGGTCAGGGCCTGCCTTCACCTTCTGGCTCAGGGAGTCCAGCTTCAGCTTGGAGCCAGAACAAAGCCACTGCTGGGTCAAGGATAAGGCACTTGGGCTGGTCTTGGGAGGGAGCCAGGACCCAGAAACCATTGCCATGAGCCACCAGCTGGCTCTGGGCCCAGGAACATGTGCAGCTGCTATGCAGGCCAGACTGGGCCTGCAGACTGTCCCCGTGCCAGCCGCTCCATTAGGCCTCCCAGTCTCTCTGCTTCCGGCAGGCTCACGCCCAATGGCCTGTGTACTTTGGCATCAGCCTGCTTTGTGGTGTGTCCTGAGATGACTGAATAAATCTTCAGAAAAATCATGGGACCTGCTGTTTCTTATCTTTGTGGACATTACACTGTTGTTCTAAAAATCCATAGAGGACAAGGTGTACAGTTGCAAATCTTCTCTGAAGTTCATTAGCCTGATGAAAATGAAAGAATCAACTATCTCCCTTAACTCTGTGTGGTCTAATTTAGTGCCTGTTGTCATTAGTATTCTAACAAGAACAACCTAGGCGTCCCCAAATGTGCTAACGGTGGGGGCAGACTGGTGAACGGCCACGTGCACAGCTGTTTCTGGGAGTGTTTCCCGGTATCTTGGATATTAAGCTTCAGTAATACAGTTAACAGCAATACAATTATATTGAGAAAAGGTCAAAAAGGGGAAATCTTTATTTTAAAAACATTATACTGCTCCTTTTAAATGTTAGATCACCTTCTATATCAGTGGCTATTCTCCAAGGCAACAGAGAGGTCCACTGTCCTTCTGGGAATTGTTCTGAAAGATGGAGCTTCCTTTCTTTCTAGTATTGTTCCCTCCCAAACATGTTAGATCCTCTCCAGCCTGGGTACAAAGTCCAGCGTTTCGATGGGCTGCACTTAGTCCATCTTTAGATTCTTTCATCACCAGGGAAAGGTCTGTAAGACTTCTCAGTACATTTTGGCCTTAAGGCATGCTACCAGAGGAGAATAAAGGGCAGGATCCCGCAGTGGGGCCAGCGGGATCAGTCCCATGGAGAGCGGCCCAGTAGGGTTTAAGTTATAAAGACGTATTAAACAAGGTCTCTATGCCCGGGGTAACTCATAATCTCAGGGAGGCCATAGTATGTTGCTTAACAAGGTGATAAGTGTAAACCAGCAGTGTGAACCAAGTGCTAGGGGAACTCAAAGGAAGCAATGATTAATTGTGCTAGGTATGGGGATTAAAGATCTGGGAATGTTTCCCAGAGAGAGTCATAGTGGAGCTGAAATGTAAAGGAAGAGCCAGCTTTGATCATGAGGAAATTTAGTGGGCAGAGTGCTCAGCAAGACGCATTCCAGGAAGAGGCATGGTGCAGAAGTCTTCTGGACACTGAGACGTGATGATACACGAAGTGCTTAGAGCGTAGCAAGCAGGTCATCCGGCATAGTTGGAGTCGGCCTGCCTGTACCCCACATCTGCTCATGCCCCCACTGGTAAAGCTCTCTCACTTTCCCTATTTCAGGGCCCCGCTCCTGGAACATATACTCATATTCCAGTACCTGCCTCTCTTCAGATCAATGAAAAGCTGAGATCGCAGACTTCTGCTATTCCTGCTGACACTTTCTCTGTGAATGTCTTGAATAAAGCCTGTTTCTAAATCCATATCACAGGATGTTGTAGAATGCTTTTCTGACCCTGGTGCTTTCTGGCCACATTGACCCACGAAGGCACCCACATTGCACCAAAATAGGATGTCCTTGAAATGGAATAAACATTTTGCCACTGTCAGTTATGACTCTTTAGGTCATAACAGAAAATCCAACTAAAACTGGCTATAAAATTAAAGGGAATTTTTGGTTCATGTAACTGCTGGGGTAGATATAGGGTAGTTAATCCAAAGTTTCAATGCGCTTATCAGTAGCCCATTTCTTTCTGTCTCTTTGCTCTGCCTTCTCTAGTGTCCACTTCATTCTAAGGCAGACTCCCCTAATAGTTGTAGGAAGGCTGCCGGTCATAATCATTTCTCGAACATTAACATTCAATGGCAGAAAGGCTTCCGGATCAGCATGCTAAGCCAGAGTCCTAAAATTCATCTTAATTAGATAAGCCATGTCACATACCTGTGCTCACATCAATTCACATAACACTTAATGAACATTTGTTGAGTACCTGCTACCTACCAGCCACTGTTTAAGATTCGGTGAAATAGTATTGAATGATGGATTGGCTTAAGCCGATTGGTACCCACTACTAGAGCTAGGATTACGGTCAGTTTCCCCCAAAGCACATAAACTGTAAAAAGGGAAGAGTAAATACTTGCATAAAGACTTCTGTGCTATTAGGAAAGGGGAAGGAGGGAATGGACGATAGTTAGGCAGACAAAAATCTCTTCCACAGTCTTGCTGCTGAGAGGGTGGTCCACAGACTGGCATTGTTGGCATCGCCTGAGAGCTCACTACAATTGCAGACTCTTAGGCAGTATCCCAGTTTTATGGGATCAGAATCTGCATTTTTTTAAAAAGACTTTTTATTGTATCTATCTTTAGAGAGAGGGGAAGAAAGGGAAAAAGAGAGGAGGAGAAACATCCATGTGAGAGAGAAACACTCATCAGTTGCCCCTTGTATGCACCCTGACCAGAGATGGAACCCACAACCCAGGTGTGTGCCCTGACTGGGAATTGGACCGGCAACCTTTCACTTTGCGGGATGACACTCAACCAACTGAGCTACACTGGCCAGGGCCAGAATCTGCATTTTTAACAAGATTCCCCAGTGATTCATATGAACATAAAACTTGGAGAATCACTAATCTACAGGATTGATAAAAACACTGTTATGACTGGGGCTATAAGGGAAAGAAGTTGGAGAGCAAACCAAATGGTCTTTGTCGCAGGCACACACTGGGATGACTGCCAGCTCGTAACAGTTCTCCCAGGGGGAATTATGCAGCTAGCCCTCTATCAGAGATGATTCATCCAAGGGGAAGTACACCTGCCAAGGTGGGCTAATTAATGGATCATTCTTCCAGGCATTTGAAACATGAATAGTGAGAAACAAATATAGAAGGCTATCGGAGCAGAGTTGCAAGTTGACAGAGTCCTAGGAACTCCAGAAATACCTAATCTGGGACCTCCAACGTATTTTGAGACTTAGTTGTTTAGCAACTCTTTTGATTCATCATCCCTTAAAATTACCCCTTCTGTAGCTTAAGTTATTCAAAAGCGGTTTCTATTGGTTGCCATCAAGATAACCTTAACTTACATAGCTTTGATTTTCCCAGTATAGTTATCTAGTAAGGATGAGAATATTTGTTGTGCCTTGAGGGGAATACGAAAGTCATTCTTTTCAACATAGAGTGGCTGAGAGACTTCAGTTGTTTTTCTCCAAACTTCCAAACTTGACCCTCAACATAGCCATGGACACTGAACTTCTTTCACAATTGATATAAACACAAAAAATTTCAATAATATTTTAAAAATTCTAAATATCCTAAAAATGCCCATGGTTTACATAATAAATGTTTCATTTTTTTGGTTTACTTTCTATATATAAATTAATGTATCTTTCTAGAATGCTCAATCCCTGCGTCTTCTTTAATTTGACCATCTATTATTAAGTTTTTTCAAATGCAGCTGCCTTTTATAAGTACATGTACCAAATGATTGAACTGTTGTTATACAATTTTTCTTCTTCTACATGCAAAATGTTGGCTAATAGCGAGGCTATTTGGAAATTAACAATCTTAATAGATGGGAACAACAATATAGGCATTTAAAGCTTAATTACTCCTTCAGGCTCATTGTGAGAAAATCAAGGCTTTCTTTATTAGTCTGATCATGTATTCCTTGGAGTATTTCATCTTTTTCTACAATATTCTCATTTTATTCTTTTAAAAAAACAACCCTAATACAATGAAAGAATGAGGAGGTCAAATCTAACAAGGAACAAACATGACATCACACAGGGAAGTGAGTCACTGTGCATCAGACTGGGAACTGAATCAGGACTAAACTGACTCATGTCTTTCTGGGCCAAGAACCAATTCTAGTTATATCATGCTGGAAAATGACTCATTTTCTACCTTTATTAGCTCCCCTTAACATCAAATCAACTGCAAACGTGGATAGGTCTTATGAAACTCGAGTGGCTCTGCTGGAGCCATTACTCTCTTCTGGTACACAGAGGACTTCTGTGTATAAAACTAGCTGGTTGTTTGGCCACAAGAACTCACAATCCCAGCCTTGTTAACAATATATTGCACTTATCTGAGTTGATCACCTCTAAACACAGGAGTATCCATAATCTTTATTGTGTCTATATAGTAAGCACACTTCTTGATAATCTATTGGTTGATTAAAAATCTGTTATCATTCATGTGGGGTTTTTTCAATGTTTATTGTGGAAGGTAATATGAAAAAGCAACTACTCAGCTCGTACTTGGGCAATAGAAAGTCAAAGTTCAGCAACAGCTAAGAGCAATCTTTCCTGCCTTGTAGTTACCTCTGCACCTGAACTGAGTACAACAGAAAGTTGCACTGATAAAAGTATTCCAGCTAAAACTGGAAAGGAAGACAGGGGGAATTAGAGCTCCCAAATCATGAGCTAATTCCCAAAGTATCTTAAATAAGTACCTTATTAAGAACTATAAATATTATTAGCACCTGGAAATCTGAAATAGATTATTTTTTGATGTATGCTTTGTGGTTAGCAGAATCCCTTATGTAGGTAACCTAGCCACAAACATAGAAATTTCACATATATACCTGGAAGTTCTGAAAACATCACTGCCATTCTTCTATGTGACAATTGGCTAGGACAGAACATCAGCTCATACTACTAGAGATGATAGTTAAAGCTCTCTCCAACCATCTCCCTGTCTACACAGTCTCCACCATTCTCTTTTGTCTTAACCAGGTTCATTTTTCATTATTGCTTGATCCCTGACAGGCATTGGAGTGTGTAACCCATGATAAGTGGATTCTTAACTTTATTACTTCTAGTAAATTTTTTAAATAGAAATTTTCAAAAAAAATGTTACTATTTTAAAAGCTTGGCCAATCTTGTTTTTAATTTTCAATCAGATCTTCCTTTGTTTAACTTGTATTGAGCATCTTATTTGTATACGACAATGAGTTAAATGCTGTATTAAGTGTATGATGCTGCCCTTGCCCTCAAGTTGCTTGCTTTGTAATTGAACCGATCATAGAAGCAGTTCTTTCTTCAAAATTCTATTTTTAAAAGTATTAAAATGAGCCTCAGAGACTTTATATAACTAACCCCCAAGGTTCAGAGACTAGAGTTTATATTTCCCCCATCAAGAACCTTCGTTTTCAATAAAAAACATTGCATTACCTCGTATTTGAGTGGCACTGTGTTGTGGAATGTAATGTTCTGTAGGGAAGTTTTTATCTTCAAGAAATCTGTGTTTGCCCTGACTGGTGTGGCTCAGTTGGTAGAACATGTTCTGCAAAACAAAGTTTGCTGGTTCAGCTCCTGATTAAGGCACATGCCTGGGCTGCAGGTTCAGTCCCTGGTCAGGGCGTGTGCAAGAGGCAACCCATCAACGTTTCTCTCACAGATCAATGTTTCTCTCCCTCTTTCTCTTTCCCTTCCCATCTCTCTAGAAATAAGTAAATAAAAATTTTTTAAAGTTTCATATAAAAATTAAACCTATGTTTTACTAGGATTGCAAAGACATTCCCAAATGATTCAAATATGTGGCAATGTGTGATGCCATATGGGACCAAGAACCCCCACAATACTCAAAGATCACTTCCTTTGCAGGTGTTTGGAGAAGACCTGATCCCACCTCTGAGGTTTGAGCAACTCTTCTGCAGACATCATCCTTGACTTAATTATTCTAACCGTAAACCAAGGCTGTGAGCCAGCTGAAGAAGAGTAGAGGTTTTCCCCCGAAAACCGACATAATTCTGACTAGTGACCATAGGGCAAGTTTAAGAAAGGAAGTAGTGGTAGGGGTGAGAGGGAATAGAAAAATAAAGCCACAAAGTCCCAAAGAAAAGGTAGCTCAAGCAGCCACAGGTAGGCTCTGGATAACCTTCAGTGTCTGTGGTCCCTGACCCCTCAGATTCCTCCACCCACATGAAGATTTTGCCAGTATTAGGGAGCAAGAGAGTTCACTTAGTGTTCGGTGGTGACTTTAGTGTGGGCATTCTCAGCCTAGTCACTCTGGGATGCATTCTTTCCCTTCTTGTTTCATCCACCCTTCCCCATCCTACTCAGATCTGTGTTGTGGGCTGGGGGGGGGGGGGAGCTGATCTCTGCAGTTTGCGTTTCCTGGGTTCCATTGTCACTGGCTGCCCCCTGTGATTGAGCACCTGACATAAGATTGTGGAGGAGAATGGGAGTGGGGAGAAACCTGAGGCCACAGCTCCCTCCACCTTGAATGGCTTCTCGGGTTGCTGATGGGTCTCCTCTCTGGCTTTAGCTCCTGCTGAATAAAACTGTCATAGTTCCAGTTGCTGGTAGCTGACCCTGGCTCCCGGGGCCTTACCTGAAACTCTGCCTCCTTCGCTTCTCTCTCTGTTGATAAACCGCCGTTTTGCTCCTAGCTTCTCTATCACCTATGCAAACAATTCCTGTATTTAATTTCTTCTCTTGTAAATACTTAAAGTGGTTTCTGATTTCCTTGCTAGATCCTGATATATACATATATATTTTTTGATAAATGCAAATGGTGACTTGTCAAGTAGTGAAGTTATAATATTCAGGAGTAGAGCAAAATTACTAAGTCTTTTCCCCCACAAATTGCAGGAATTGCATAAAAGACTATTCAAAGAGAAAATCTATCTCATGGAGCTTCAGGAAAAACGAGGACACCAACTGAGTAGGAGCAATTGTAACATGAATCCATTGTCCTCAAAGTGTGTTATAAGCAACCAAGTGTCCCACAGCATCATATCATTGGCTCACCATCTATGAGAAACCATAAGTATGTAAAGTGCACACAGCTCAGCCCACAGACTGGGGTGTGCTGAGAGCCCTTGAAATTCTTGGTTTATTTAAATTAACAGAAAATTTAAAGAGGTAGTGAGAGAAGATAAAAGTAGAAAGGTTTCTATGGAAAAAAAGACAAAAAGAGGAAGGCAGAGATGAAAGTCAGAGAGAGGGGGTGTGAAAGGAGGCACCTCCTGCAGGCCCTTGTTCTGCAGGGCAAGGCACTCAGTCCCTGCCGTGGAACCAGGGACAGAAAGGGAAGGAACTGGTGGCCAAATGAGGAAGCAGCAAAAGTGCTAGTTCCTCCTCAATTAGGCTGCCCTCATGGCTTCACAATTTAGTTGAAATGCCCACATTTGGAAAAACAGATATTCTCAGACAAAAATTTAAAACTGCATTTCACAATAAACAAAGAATGATTTGCAGATTAACTTCCTTTTTGAAAGTCAAAATACAAAAAGCTTCTCTCTTTTAACACATATAGTAAAGGGTGGCTTACATACTAAATTTCTTCCATCCCTTGGATTATAATTTATGAAAAATTATACAAATTATACATACACATACAAAATGTATGCATATATTAAGTGTATCTGTATGTAAAAAAGTATAGACACGATAAATTATAATGTTCTAGATCATTAAACCAAATCTTTTTTGTCCCAACTTCCAGAACCTGTTTTTTTTTAGAATACATATACACCAAACACTTCTCAATATATTTTTAAATAAATTCACTTTGTTAACAGAAAGTGGGTTGAGATTTTTTTTTTATATTCTATATTCACCTGCATTATTCCATTAAAAATGTAATAAAAAAGCAGGCGCATGCTGCAAATACTAAATTAAAAAAAACAGCTGTGCTTTTGACATTGTTCTGCTGTAGAAAAAAGGCACCCAAGACAATCCCAGCAGCTGGCATCCTCTACACGGTGTGCTCATTACCACAAATGAATAAAGTCAGTAAATTACTGGCAGAACACAGGGGACCACGATGAGTCTAGGAAATAACCCTCTCACCAAACTCTCTACACATTGTATATTGCCTGGGCAGAAAGCAAATAGTGCTGATCAGTGGAGAATTAATATTTTAGTCAGAGGACTAGAGATGAATGCATGCTATAAATTATTAACCAGCACTTCTCCTCTATCCCCTTGGCACAACACAAAGTAGGCTTCTAAAGAAACAGGATACATATCTTCTACTTACCTAGCAATATTTTCTTCCACCAATGAATAATATTCATTAAGGTGCACATTTCTGAGACGGTCATGAGGGAAATGTATACCCCAATTTCTCTACCTTTCTGTAATAGAATGTAAGCAAAACATGAATATTTCTGTTTATATCTATGTAAACATACTCACACGTGTGTCTTGTGTAGTATCCGTAAGTCTTACTGTGCTGCAGCAGGGAAACAATCAGGGCTGGGAAGCAAGGCCCATCGGCTCCGGCTCTCGCTTGGCTGTGACCAGTAGTGACACGGAGACCTCCTGGAGCCTCTGTTTTCTTAACTGGAAATTAAGAGGTTGGGTCACAGATGATCTTAAAGGACACTTTCAACTTAAGCCCTGCATAAGGGCTTCATAATAATCAAAGAGTAGAAGGAAGTAGGAGATAGTTGCAACCAGAGCTCCAGCATAAAATTTAAAAATATATATATAGATATAGTCCAGTTCTTTAAGCCAATAAAATATATCATGTACAGAAGAAAATGTGTATGTGTATATAAAATTGTATGCACATGTTATCATATGCACATATTAGTTGTTGTTCCCTTAATTTAAAAAAGTAATAGTTAACTAATAATTGTACATTCAAGTGACAGAATTCTATATTTACATATCAGCAGCATACCATGAAAGTTACACAAGAAATTATTAAATAATGAGCATTTGAATTTGAGAAATAGTCATACTCAAAATATTGAGCAATCATGGACCTGCAGTTTTCTGGAGATGCAATTCTACTAAACAAAAGACAAGGCAGCATGTAGAGTGCTATGAGAGGCCCTAAAATGAATGACTTGGAACCTACAGACCCCGACTCAGGAGAGTAAAACATATATCACTTTCAGTAATGCAAGTCAGCCTCGACAAGGTTACTTGTAAGTAAGGCTACCGGTAAGCTAAAGAGAACACAGAGCCAGGGGAGAGAGAGACCACAGAGAGAGAGATCCCTCTGATCCTTTGGGACTTGTTTTGAAAATTAAGGAGAAGCCTCTGAATCACTGCTATGACCGGAGAAAGTTTACACTTTGGGAACGAATCTAGTAATGTCAGAGCTTAGAGAAGTATGGAGACCATCTAGTCCTACCCTCCCATTTTATAGGTAGAGAAGTTAAGGTAAGAAAGGGTGTGTAGCTTGCCCTGTACTAATTGGCAGAGTTGGACTGTAAGAGAAGTCTCCTAACTTCCAGTCTTGTCTGCTTTCCCTCACGGCTTCCCTTTTCTCTGTGTAGATCCCAAACAAATTATTGCCTGACTGACCGTGCAAAAGGTCCTCCTGGAATGAATAGAATATACTGTTACCTCTTCCTCCCTGAGAAGTTCCTCCCAAGCCATAAAGTTTTTCCCAAGCTGACTAACGCTTTGCTTGGTCAGAACTGTTTTTCAGCAATCCTTCTAAATATCATCTCCCAGCTGAGCAATCTGGGAACCAAGCTATTCATACCCACTGACTTGACTGTGTTACTCTCAGGGTGGAAGAGCCAGCATGGCCTCTGTGATGTATGTAGGTCAGTGACTCATAGACGAAGTATCGCACAAGAGAACAGAACCTCTCTTGGGGTTTGTTGTTAAGTGAGCTATAAATCTCTCTGTATCTCAGTTTTCTTATCTGTTACATAGGGACAAATATTCATATACATTTCTAAGACTGTGGAGATAGAAAATAATATTTTTTTTAAAATCTGATTTCTTAGAACAGATTTTATTCATCAGGTAGAAAGCAGATACTTTTCTTTTCTTAAAAATTATCTCATTTATTTCCTCATTTCATGAGAGACAAAAAGGATCAGAAAGATTTTGATTTGTTCAGTGTCAGTTAGTGTGGTTCTAAGTTCAGGCTAAAAACTGGGCCTTTGACATGCAATCCAGTTCGTTGGGCTCTATGCCATGTTGCTCACTCCAATCAAAGTGCTTCTAATAAATGTGACGAGAGAGAACATGTAAATGACATACTCGCACTGAGTCTTGGTAAGACACAAGATGGCAGTCTCCTACACTATCAAGGCAGAGTTACCCCTTCCTTCCCCCAAATTAATTGGGTTTCTTGTAAATTATGTGGTAGACATTACCATATAATTTCAGATACAGAGGCGGATTGGGAGTCATCTCCAACAACCTAACAATTTGAGATGATCCAACCTGGGTCATGAAGAGAGAGGAAGCAAGTGGAGGAGGGGCCGACTATACTAAAATAGTGCTTTAGGAGGCTGAGGTTCACAGACCACAGAGGCAGCTCTAGCCCCTCCAGTCTCATTCCCTCTTCAACAAGGGGAGGTATGACCTCTCTCCCCACCACTTTGACGTATCAGTCAAACTTGGGGATACTTTTTGGTGATTTGATTTCAAGCTCCTAATCATGGGACAATACGTGGATGAAAACAACAGGTGTGGAACAACAGACACAAAGCCTCAAGGCTCTAACTCCCCACTGGGACTGGTCATTATTAGGTACTTGACTGAAGGCTGCTCCTCTCCAAATCCCTCGAATATAATATTCTGTTGGGGGATAAGTTCTCTTCTACTCTTCCCTCCCATACTCTGCAGAAAAGTGGCTTAAAACAACATAACAGGAGCCCTGGCCAGTGACTCAGTTGGAGCATCGTCCTGTACAGCAAAGGTTGCGGGTTTGATCCCAGTCAGGACACATACCTAGGTTTAAGGTTCAATCCCCAGTTGGGGTGCATTCATCAGGTAATTAATCAATGTTTATCTCTCACATCTCTCTCTGTCTCTCTGTCTCTCTGTCTCTCTCTCTCAAACTGGAAGATTTGAAAAAAATAGAAAAGCCAACATAACAGGAAATGGATACTGGAGGAGACATCACTCAGAGCTCTGCTATTGGGGGAGGAGGGAGAAGGAAGGTGGACAGAGGGTAGGACAGTGGCTAGTTGTCTACGGAGTTTCTGAGAAGACTAGGCCAGTAGGGGATGGAAACACCTTGGAGGAGTTCAGCTATTTCCCTGAGTTAGGCTGGATGTGGAGGCCAGAACTGCCTCATAGACCACTCTTCTCTGGACAAAACAAGAGCAACATTTCAAACTAAGAAAAGAAGGATTCTTCTCAAAAACAGAAGTCATTTCACAAACTTGAAATCAGACCACACTGAAGCTCCGTCTGCAAAAATAATGGTTTTTCCTGACATTTTAAACAGCACAACTTAACGGCTCAATGTTGCATTTGACATTTAAAAAGTCATCCATCTCCAAGAAACTTATTGGCAAATCTTCTCAGTTCCCAGAATTAGCAAATGTAGTGTGCAAGGGAACACATTCTACAAGAGCCCTAAAGACTCTTTAAAAAGGAAGGCCAGGACACTGAGAGCTAGCCGTGACCTTCACTGAATTGGATCGCTCTCTCTCTCAGCTCAGGCCCTGCCAGCCCACCTGTAAACCAATTACCTTTTCTGGTAATGAGCCTCCTCATGACAAGAAGGAGGAAAAATCTAGTCTCAGCTTAGTAAACTGTTTGTAGTAGGGAGATAGCTATACTAGATAAAGAGAAAGAATTAAATTGCTCTGCAATTGAAAAGCAGATATTCTGGAGCAAGGTTGCCTCAGAATTGTGGCTACTCTGCAGATTACAAACTGTGCAATATCAGCCACATCACCTAACCTCTTTGTGACTTGGTTTTTTCATTTCTAAAACGGGATAGCAATACTACCTGTATCATTGGGCTGTTAAGGTGATTAAATGGGTTAATATATGTAAAGTTCTTAGAACAACCTAGCAGAGTAAATGCTACATAATTGTTAGAAAATAATAAATGACACAGAATGTATTTAACTTTTTTCCTTTTTTACTGAATTTATTGGGGTGACACTGGTTAACAAAATCATACAGGTTTCAGGTGCACAGTTCCACAGCACATCATCTGTGCACTGTGTTGTGTGCTGACCTCCCCAAGTCACGTCTCCTTCCGTCACCATCTTGTATTTAACTTTTTTCAGATCACTTGTGTGCTGACTCTCACTGCATGTGGCCCAAGCCTAAACCAACCAACGTATCACGTTTCTCCTGGCCTCTGTGACTGCTCTGTAGATGGCACATAGTCTCAATCGGAGTCGATCAGATGTTGTGAGCCTATTTCTGGAACCCCTGGCTCTTTCCTACTGAACTTCAATCTGACAGGATATAGAGTCTGGAGCTGCTGCCACCAACTTTCAAATATGAGTCAAGAATCTGTCTGAGAATAACACAATGAAGCAAATCCATGATAAAGACAATGGGTGTGTTAACATTATTAGAGCTCCTGGATCATGAGATGCCTGAAGCTATGTCTCCCTTAGACTTCTTAATTACAGGAACCCATAATTTTACCCTTTCCTTAAATTTTTAGGCTAGGTTTTGGGGATTTTGTGGGGTTTTAAAAATATATTTTTTATTTATTCTTAATGAGAGGGGAAGGGAGGGAGAAAGAGAGGGAGAAAAACATTGATGTGAGAAAGATTGATCAGTTGCCTCTTGTCATACCCCTACCGGGAACCAAACCTGCAGCCCAGCATGTGCCCTCACTGGGAACTGAACCAGAGACCTTTTGCCTTGTGGAACGATACCCAACCAACTGAGCCACACTGGTCAGAGCCTGGGAGTTTCGTTTAATCGCTTGCAACTAGAATAAACCAAATTGATACAACTTACAATATGCTTCAGGGCCTATAGTAAATATCATGGATAACAGTTATAACCTCCCTGATCGGGTGGCTCAGTTGGTTGGAAGGTCATCCTGTACACCAAAATGTTGCCGGTTGCAGCCCAGGTCAGGGAGCATGGGGGAAGCAACCAATTGTTGTTTCTCTCTCACACTGATGTTTTTTTCTTTTTCTCCCTCTTCCTCTCTCTCTAAAATCAATAAACATATCCTTGGGTGAGGATTTAAAAAATTATAACCTCTTCAGCATTTATAATGTCAAGCTCTGACTTTGTGATTTTTGTCAGGTTGCTTAACTTTTCCTGGTCTCAGTTTGGTCATCTGAAAATCAAGAAATTGAAATAAATAATCTTTATGGACCCTTCCAGTTGTAAAATTTTATGGCCATGCCTTAAATTAAGGTCCTTCAGCTACCTTCAAGATTACTCTTAAGTTCACTTTTTCCATTCATGACAAAGCCAAGAATAATTCCAAAAGAATGGTTTGTTAGTTTTTTTGGTTTTGGGGCATTTTTTAAAATTCATTGAAGAACCCTTACTGAATTGTTTAAAAACAACTTAGCCTGTTGGACCTCAATGCAGTTTATAAAACAACTTCTGTATAGTTCCATATAAACTGCAATCAAAAAGCAATTTACTATTCCAAACAGAAAAAACAGTAATTTACTTTGTCAAAAAAAGTTATCTGAAGTTGCAAGGTTTTTTTGTAATATGCAGTACAGTAAAATGTGAGCATGCTCTCGGATGCTGGTACCCTGTGTGCGATGGAGTTACTTTGAAGAGCTTGCTTGCTAGGGGCTGTGGGCAGCTTATGAAATGCAGGCATTTCCTTCACAATTTAGGTACATGGGAATAAAACTGATACTATTACTACCTATGAATAGAGTATTTTTCTCAAAAATGTTGAGACAACTCTTGTTGAATGCTATCTGTGTTGGTACACTTGTTACACCTTGAAGTGTACTAACAGAAATAGGCAGCCAGGAGTTCATGTTCATGCTGAAACTTGAAAAATCTCTCCCCACACGGCAAGTCCCAAGAAAAGGAAGAGGGTAAAAGACCATGCAATTGTTCATCATCTTACATTTATAGACCATACCAAGACACTTAATACGACAAGGACGCAAATTCCCTTCATTGCTTTCAGTCAAGGTCTGTGGTGTCTACAACAGAGGGTGGAGATGGAGCAAGCCTGGGACAGGGTAAAGCTTAATCAAGTCTACATCTCATGTACAGTTGCCCTTGTTTGAGTGTTTCCCAGACATCCAAATTAGAACTGAGGTTTGTTAGCCTAGAATCCACATCGATTTCATATCTGTAATGATGCCCTTTCGTGTAATTTCTGCATGCATCTCTGATGGTATGCATCCACTTTTTTACCCCCTTATGGTTCAAATAAAACACGAGCAGGAAAATGGCATGTATAAGGGCTAAAGCAATACTTAGGAAGACCAGAAGTCTTCAGGGATGAAAGGAGGAAAGGGTCACAGCCCAGGTAGAGCTGTTGAGGTCCAGGAGGGCCTGGTTCTCATTTTTTCTGGCCATGCACAGGTGAGCCTGGCTTTGCCCTGCACCACCTCTGTCTCCTTGAGCCAGGCTACCATGTCCACCATGTGGCAGTCACAGACCCAGGGACTGTTGTTCAGGAAGACCCTGACTTGGGGCGGGCTTTGCAACTCTGCCAGCGTGCCATTGTGAGGGACATTGAGGGCGCATCATCCTTGTGGAGTCTTCTAGGTGTGTCAGCTTGTGAAATGAAACACATAAGTCAGCTCACCAACAAGTTGTTGTGCAGGTTCAGGTGCCAGCGGCCGGGCAGTTGGGCCAGGGCATCTGGGAGATTCAGTCTGCCTGGGAGAGAAGTGAATCTGCTAGAGACCCTAACACCTCCTTCCCAGGGTCAAGCACTCCTGTTGTTACAGCAGCAGCCTGGGGAGTGCACTGCCTTGCCCCCCAGCTACTGGCAACACCACTCTGCTGCACTGGGGTCCTACAGAGAGGTCTGCTGGCTGCACCCAGCAGGGACCTTAGGGGTGCTCTTTTTCTGATCAATGGAACAGAACAGAGAGCCCAAAAATAAACCCACACCTTTATGGTCAATTAATGTTTGACAAGGGAAGCAAGAACATAAATGGGGTAACATAGTTTCTTCAATAAATGATGTTGGGAAAATTGAACAACATGCAACAAAAATGAAACCAGACTATCAATTTACACCACACACAAGAATAAAGTCAAAATAGATTAAAGACTTAAGTGTAAGTTGAGAAACCATAAAAATCCTAGAAGAAAACATAAGCAGTAAAATTCAGGCATTTCTTACAGCAATACTTTTGCAGATATAACTCCTTAGGCAAGGGAAACACAGGAAAAAATTAACAAATGGAACTACATCAAACTAAAAAGCTTTTGTACAGCAAAAGAACCCATCAACAAAATGAAAAGAGAACCCACTGAGTGGGTAAACATAGTTGCCAATGACATATCTGATAGGGTTTTTTTTCCAAAATATATAATGAACTTATACTACTCAACACCAAGAAGACAAATAATCCAATAAAAAAACTGAATAGATAATTCTCCAAAGAGGACATACAGGTGGACAATAAGACAAATGAAAAAATGTTCAACATCCCTAATCACATCAGAGAGATGCAAATGAAAACCACAATGAACTACCACCTCACGCCTGTCAGAATGGCTATCATCAATAAATCAACAAAAAATAAATGTTGGCAAGGATGTGGAGAAAAGGAAACTCTGTGCACTGTTTGTGGGAAGCAGATTGGTGCAGCCACTGTGGAAAACATTATGGAGTTTCCTCAAAAAATTTAACATGAGCCCTGGCTGATGTGGCTTAATAGATTGAGTGCCGACCTGAGAATGAAAGGGTTGCTGGTTCGATTCCCAGTCAAGGCACATGCCTGGGTTGCAGGCCAGGTCCCCAGTAGGGGGCACACAAGAGACAATCACACATTGATGTTTCTCTCCCTCTCTTTCTCCCTCCCTACCCTTCTCTGTAAAAATAAATAAATAAAATCTTAACAAAAATTAAAAGTGGAACTGCCTTTTGACCCAGTGATCTCACTTCTGGTAGTATATCCAAAGAAACCTGAAACATTAACTCAAAGAATATATGCTTCCCTATGTTCATTGCAGCACTATTTACAATAACCAAGATCTGGAAATAGCCAAAATGCCCATCATAGATCATGGATAAAAAAGGTGTGGTACATTTACACAGTGAAATACTACTTTGACGTAAAAAAAAAAAAAAGAAATGAAAAGAAAATTTCTCTTGCAATAGCATGGATAAACCTGGAGATTATTATGATAAATGAAATAAACTAGTAAGAAAAAGACAAATATGAAAAAGGCATCCCTGGATTAGGTGAAGGTCCTAGAAGACTCAGATGTTGGGAAATTCTCACTAGTTCATCTTCTATGCCAATATCAAGTGCTGGAAAATCCATCATGAACTGTGGGCTGCTCAGTCGATGTCAGATGTATTTGTGAGTACTGGTCAAGATGGAGGCATGGGTAAACACAACTGGCCTCCTCACACAACTGCAGCAAAAATTATAACTAGACTACAAAACAACTATCACCCAGAATCATCAGAAAATCAAGCTGTATGATAGTCCAATTACCAAAGAATTAAAGAAGTCACATTCATCTACACTGGTAGGAGGGGCAGAGACACAGAGATGTGGAACAAATGGTGTCGCACCAATGTGTAGTGGATTGGGAGGGATCCCTTGTTCCCGAGGGATCCCAGCCCCATATCAGACAGCCCAGCCCAGGGTTCCAGTTCCAAGAAGATAAGGCCCCATAAATCCTGGTTGTAAAAATCAGTGGGGGTTGGGGCAGCAGAAGCAATGGCAGGATTCTCAGAAGTCTCCTCTTAAAGGGTCTGCAACAGACTTAGGACTCACACAGACTCACTCCCTCTGGGCTTCAGCCCATGGGGGCAGCATGGGGGCAGCATATGAAAGGACATCAGTGGCATATGGGGGGAAAGTGCAGTGTCTGGCATTGGGGTGAGTACCAGGGGACAGTTTCCTCCCAGACAAAACTCCAGAGGCCAGGCAGTAGCATTGTCGCCTTTCTGAGCTCTCCCCACACAGCCACAGTAGAGACACCATATCTGAGACTCCATCAACCTGGTTCATACGGGTCTCCTCACCCAGGCGATTACCTGAGGCTCTGCCTCACCAAACCCATGGTGTGTTTTTCTACAATAGGCCATGCTACTAAGACAGGGAGTCAAAGAAACTGTACCTAATACATAGAAACAAACACAGGGAAGCTGCCAAAATGAGAAGACAAAGAAATGTGGCCCAAATGAAAGAGCAGAACAAAACTCCAGAAAAATAACTAAACAAAATGAAGATAAGCAATCTAACAGATGCAGAGTTCAAAAGACTGGCTACTAGGATACTTAAGGAACTCACTGGGTACTTCAAAAGCATAAAAAGACTCAGGTAGAAATGAAGCTTACACTAAGTTAAATAAATAAAAATATATGAGAAGCTAATAATGGAGTGGATGTAGCTGAGATGCAAATCAATGATTTGGAATAAGGAAGAAAAAGCATTCAATCAGAAAAGCAAGAAGAAAAAAGAATCCAAAAAAACAAGGATAGGCTAAGGAGCCTCTTGGACAACTCCAAACGTAGCATCATTTGAATCATAGGGGTGCTGGAAGGATAAGAGGAAGAGCAAGAAATTCAAACCTTATTTGAAAAAATAGTGAAAGAAAACGTACTTAATTTGGTGAAAGAAATAGACACACAAGTCCTGGAAGCACAGAGAGTCCTAAATAACATAGACTCAAAGAGGACCACACTAAGACACATCCTAATTAAAATGCCAAAGTTTAAATATAAAGAGAGGCCCTGGCTGGCATAGCTCAGTGGATTGAGCATGGGCCTATGAACAAAAAGGTAGCAGGTTCGATTCCCAATCAGGTCACATGCCTGGGTTGCAGGCCAGGTCCCCAGTAATGGGCATGTGAAAGGCAATCACACACTGATGTTTCTCTCCTTCTCTTTCTCCTTCCTTTCCCATCTCTCTAAAAACAAATAAATAATTTAAAAATAAAGAGAATATTAAAAGCAGCAAGAAAAAAAGCAAATAGTTGCCTACAAAGGAGTTCCTATAAGACTGTCAGCTGATATCTCAAAAGAAATTTTGCAGGCAAGAGGAGACTGGTAAGAAGTATTCAAAATGATGAAAAGCAAGGACCTAAAACCTAGATTACTCTATCCAGCAAAGCTATGATTTAGAATGGAAGAACAAATAAAGTGCTTCCCAGACAAAGTAAAGCTAAAAGAGTTCATCATCACCAAGCCATTGTTATATGAAATGTTAAAGGGATTTATTTAAGAAAAAGAAGATCAAACCAATGAACATTAAAATGACAATAAATTCACAACTATCAACAACAGAATCTAAAAAACAGACTAAGCAAACAAGCGGAACAGAAAATAAAATCATAGATGTAGAGGTCACTTGGAAGGTTATCAATTGGGAGGGGGAAGGGGAAGAATGAGGGGCAAGGTGCAGGGATTAAGAAGTACAAATTAGGAGGTACAGAATAGACAGGGGGATATTAAGAATGTGTAGGAAATGGAGAAGCCAAAGAACTTATATGCATGACCCATGGACATGAACTAAGGTTGGGGATTGCCAGAGGAAATATGGGTTACTGGGTGGAGGGGGACAAAGGAAAAATTAGGACAACATAAATAGCATAAATAGCATAAAATATATTTTGAAAAAAGAGACAGACAAATGCCATGTGATCTCACTTACATGCGGAATCAAATGAAAAAAATAAACTGTTGAACAAACTAGAAACAGAGGCATGGAGACATGGAGCAGACTGATGGCTGTCTGGGAGGAGGAGGATTAGGGGGCTGGATGAAAGAAGATAAAGGGATTAAGAAAAACATATATATATAATGCATAGGGATAGACAACAGTGTGGTGATAGCCAGAGGGAAAGGGGGTGGGGAGTGGAAGTGGGCCAAGGTAGGGGGAGTGGGCATGGAAAGAGACCTTGCTTGGGACGATGGGCACATGATGCAGTGTGCAGATGACGTTTGGTTGAGTTGCACACTTGAAACTTGTATGATTTCGTGAGCCCATGTCACTCCAATAAATTCAGTTAAAAGAAGAACATGCATGGCTGTACCCTTAAGGCCTGGTGAATTGTTCATAATGTTGCCCTTGCATGAACTCTCAAAAAAAAAAGCCCCCAAAGGTCATCAACAAGCCACACACATTGCACACTTGCATAGGGAAGTGAAAATGCAGAGGATTTTTATCTTCATCGACTGTAATATCCATATGGGCTGAGTATAAAACATCATAGTGATAATAAAAACAAAATCAAAACAAAAACATGAGGTATCTAGGAAGTTTATTAACCTGAAACTTCTCATTCCCTATTAATGGCAAAAGTAAAATAATGGCATATTTCAAATTCTTTCCATTATTATCTTGGACCTCTATATTGTAAATTTGCTAATCTTACAAAGTCTCTAAATACCATGGCAAAAACACATCAAAGGAGAGAAATCATTAGTTTGTGGTCACAGAAAAAGTTGTAGGGGGCTTGAAACCTAGTCCCCTAGTCCTAAATTCTGGGATTTATGATCATCAGAAGCTTTTTTCTAGATAAAACATTAGACCTATCATATTCAGTAATATAATTTGAATATTTAGATTTAGGCTATGAGAAAGGAGACTATGGTAAAGAATAAGAAAAAGTTTTGGTCCTAGTCATCTCTTTTTTATGGAACACATAACATCTTAGAATTCTCTGGAACATTTTTCTTCATATTGTCATGTTTGTACCACCTCTTTTACCCTTGTATTAAATTTTACTCCTAAGCCACTGATTGCAGGGTTGGCTTTATTCAATATTTTAGGAGTAGCTGTGTGTGTGTGTGTGTGTGTGTGTGTGTGTGTGTGTACAGAGAGGAAAAAAAGAGAGAGAGATTACATTGTGTGTGGCCAAAACAAGAAGTATTTACTTCTTTAAAAGAAGTATCAATAATGTACATGCCAAGACAGCAGCCAAAGGAAAAGGAAGCCCAGTACTGCCTATAGCAGCAAGCCAGAGAAAGTAGAGCCAAAAATAATCTGGCCGAAGGAAGGAGACAACAGAAACAATGAAGCTGGTGAGTGTCCAATGCTGAGAGCATTTAACCTTTTGCTATTATCACATGTGGGTTTCCTGTAAATTCTTCAAGACCCAAATTCGACCTATATTTACACATGTGAATTGAGGGCCTGATTCTAATGATAATTTCCAATTGTATGCTTAAATTCATCTATCCTTATTTTATCAGTAATTTTGAATTTACATGAGGTTTTGCTTCCTATATTCGTTACTTTATATTCTGTACTATTTTTAGTAGATTATTTTTGGTGTTGACTCTTACAAACACATAGCCTTTCTTGAGCAAGTGACTATTACAGAACTTTGTGTATGCACAGTATTGACAACATCCTAGAATCATTGGTCCATGCAAACTGCTTCTTTCCACCAACACACCCTTCTTCCCTCATCTCCATGCCAAATACCACCCCCAGCCATGGCACCTGAAATATATGAATATACACTTATCCTTGCAAAATGCATACCATTATTTTGTGTTAAAATAAATATTTGTAATTTATGTAACTAGTGTTATTCTACAGAAGTGGTTGTTGCCATTTTTTCACTATATAATATTTTTTAAGGTCTACATGTACTGCAGCGTGTATTCCTAGGTTGGTGCTTGTAGCAGTTCAGTAATATCCCATGGTAATGATGCAACACAAATTACTTAAGCACTCTCCCAGTAGGTTCCCTAGGTTACTTTGAATTCCCCTCACCCCACCCCATCCCTATGAATAATGCTGGGATAAACATTCCTACATATCAGTCCTCTGTTAAACATTTTTTAAATCATAGACCGTTTCAGAGTTTTAAGTCTAACACCATCATTTCATAGTGAAAGGCCCTATATTGAGAGAGGTTAAGATTATTGGAGGCTGCATCCAAAGGAGAGAAATCATCAAGGTTCAGAAAGCAGCTGGTAGCAGGGGCAGGACCAAGACTAGTTCTTTCAGCTTTCAAACAGCATGCTGTGGGGCAATTAACATATCTACCCAGAGTTTAAGATACAGTCTAGAAATCATAAGTTCTGAATATGTCACTATATTCTACTAAAGGATAAAAAGTATAAAATCCCAAGCTAAAAAGAAATATGTTGGAATCGGTGCTACATAGCAGGCTCCAGTTATGTAATGCATTTAAAACTAAAATGTTGGGAAAAAACCCAAACTCTACCTCCGACCGGCTGTGTGATTTGTTATTTTTGTTAAGAAAGCTTCCAAAGGGATGTGAGTCTAGTATCTTTGGGGAACTGTTTCGTGCCTCTGAGCTCCGCCACCAGGAAATGGCCTCATTTGTCATTTTGCATCCTCTGTACTGGGCCCACTAGAGCATCTGAGCAGAGTCATTTTTGGAAGCATTGGTGGGAGGCTGGAGTGCTCGCATGCAAATAGCTGCATCTCGTTGGACAGCTTGCTTTACTTCTATGAGCCTCTGTTTCCTCATCTAAAAATGAGAGAGAGTCTAGCATGTTACAGACAAAAATAAAAGCCATCGTTTCTTATCCTTATTTTTAGCTAGAGTCCATGTGTTCCACGACATATGATAGCAAATGTGCTTTCAGGCTTTTGTTATGACATAAAAATAAAATGTAGATGATTGTATTTTCTGTATTGTACTGCTTCTTAACATCAGTGAAATAATGTGAGTGATATTTGCAGAAGTAGATTTACCATGAAGCTGATGAAATCACAAATACTGGCTGTGCCTGGGCCCTGTGGTGCTCCTGGTGGGGAAGGAAGGCAGGCTGGCCTCCTAAACATTGTATGTGTTTACGGCAAACTGCGGAAAGAGATCTCAGAAAAAAGGGAGTACAGTATGAAAATCTTCACTAATTTGTGGTGCTATTTTTCCTATTCTAAATAAATATTCCCTTTTATTCCCCTTTTTAAAAAGCCTCCCCCCATTACATTATTTTGCACTCCCCAAAACCTGGATTTGCCCTTAAATGTATGTTTAATATTATAATTTAAGAATATGAGGAAACCACGTAGATAAATCTCAATTCATCGAAAAGAGTTTCCTGGAGAAAAAGGGGTCCACTAGTTTGAATTGTGGGTCAAGTCACTCTTATTATGTCTGGACCTTAGCTTTCTCATCTTAAAACGTGCAGGTTTGCCTGGCTCCATAAGACCCCTTCTAACGCAGAAAATCCTGACATGATACCTGTCTTGACATGGTACCTCATTTTAAAAATGTTATGTCTTCAGTGCCATGAACAATTAATTACATCTCCCCTTCACCTGAGTATTTACTTCATAAATGTGAATGAGTAGATAGATACAGTTCTTAAAATAAGGCCCACTGGTTATAGCATGTCACTATAGAACTAATTTGTTTTGTAAGGGCAGGAACATTTCTTCTTGTGGTTCTAGTTCAAACTGGCCAAGAGAACACTACATGCTGATTTTCATTTATATCACCACTCAAAATAATCCCTTCTGAAAGAGGAAGAGGTATTTTCACAGTCCCAGTGAGACCAACTAAAGCTCTATGTAAACTAAGTTTTAGAAAGTATGAACAAAATAGATGAAAAATTTATGAGAAATCAACCATAGTTGATTCTCTCCTGAGCTTAGACAGTTGAACCTGATTTTTTTAAAGAAAAAATTGATAATCCATTTAGCCCTCAAACACAAGAACCAAAAAAAAAAAAATCAGGGTTCGGATTACATTTGTTTCCAGTGGTAACTTCCCAACCCACTGCCTCTTAGTGGGCACAGGGAATGAGTTGTTGGAAACAGGCAAAATGAGTCCGACGGAGTCGGGATACTCTGAGTTTAAAGGGACCCGGGGGAGCCAGTCAAATTGACATTTTTTAAGGTAAAAAAGCTGAAGCCCAGACACAAGTGCGACCCACCCAAAAAGCCACAAACCCAAATGAGGCAAAACTGATATTACAAGTCTGGTGCAGCTTCCCACTCACCAATCTGAGTTTGCACAACCATTTGCGTGCTTTCATACTTCAGTTCCCAACTGGAGCTTACGGTACAAACATGGAGCAATTTGGGCTCTACCTAATATTAAATTCCATGATAAAGTTACAGTCAAGGATAGTGAGTATGGTACAAAGCTTTCTAGAGACCCATGGAACATATGTGGTGCCTAGGAGTTAGACTCACACACATGTGGAATCTCAGTGCATGCAAGTGGTGGACCTGTAGATTAGAGGGTGACAGTGGCCAGTCAGTGCTTGAGCATGTAGTTATCCACGTGGAAAAAAAACGGGATCACTACTTTAAACTATATACCCATGAAAATGTTTCAAGTTCAAGAAATGTAAAAAGTAAAACTTTAAAATGTTTGAAAGAAAAATAAGACAATGTGCTTATGACATTTGGATAGGGATTTCTTAAACTACAAATACAAAACCATAATAAAGATGTGTTAATTCAAGCACATTTTTAAAGTGCATCAAAATACACATAATATATTTATATAGGTATATTTACTTGTAAAAATTTATTGAACTATACCTGTAAATTCTGTGTACTGTTTGTGTTTATTATACTTTAAATTTTTTGAGTTTATCCAAAACAAGACATTATAAACAAGAGTGAAGAGGTAGGCCACACTCTGGGTAAAGAAGTTTACAACATCTATAACCAACAAAGGGTCATTATTTAGAATATATAAATTACCTCCTCAAATCTAGGGGAAAAGATGACTACTGAAATAGAAAAATGAGCAAAAGATATGAACAGGTAAGTCATAAAACAGGACATCTGAATGACTAATAAACATTAAAAGATGTTCAGCCTCATTGGTCACATGTAAATGAAGATAAAAATCATAATGAAAAAACATTTTACACACACTTAATTTGCACACTTTAATAAGTCTGGTAGGATCAAGTATTGGTGAGAATGTAGAGCAGCAGAAACTTTTATACACCGCTGATGGGAGTAAAATTAGCAAAAATTACTAAGGAAGTTTAGAAATATCCATTAAGTCATACACAAATGCCATAACCCAGCAATCCCTCTCTAAGTAAATACCAAACTCTTTTATGTGCTCACAGGGAGACTGTGCAAAAATATTCATGAAGCATTGTTTGTAACAACAAAGAAGTAAACAACATAAAAATCCAAATAAGCAAACAGCAGATAAATCAGTTATAGCCAAGCAATAGCATACTATATGGCTATGAAATAAACAAACTAGAGCTACATATATATGTAGATACATTGTACAAAAATAATGTCATATGGAAAAGAGGAATTTACAGAAGGAGGCTTACAGGATGATTCTGTGCCATAGGCTGACTTTATCTTACCACACCTGGGACATTGGCCTAGAATGGGCCAGCTAATGTCAGTTAGGAATATCGTCTGCATTTGCTGTTTCTAATCTCAGCCTGGCTAACCTGCAGCTCTCAAGAACAGGTCCAAGCAGAATATGTTGGGTGAGGGGCAGGAGGGGGGCTGCAGGGAGAGATGAGTGTCCTCAGCTGACCCAAGCAGGCAAAGAAGAGATGGAACCTCACTGACACAGGACCCAAGAAAGCCACGCATAGATAAGGATAGGGCAAGGCTCACCCAGCCATTTTTAGGTAGAAACGACAATGACATACAAGCCTCTGAGTCACTCTGCTCCAGTCTGGACTTTAAGATTGATGTGCAGTTGTCATCCTGGGAACTCCCTTCATTGTCATCCTGGGGAGTCCCTTCATCCTCCCTGAGTTGTGAACCTGGTCTTTTTTTTTTTTTTTTTTGTATCCTATGTCTTCCTCTTCATTTATTCGTTTGGTAGAACATATCATCCCACAACTTTCTAAGAGGTTATTTTGGGGAGATAAATGTTTGGAGTCTGAAAATGTCTTGCCTTGACGCTTAATAGTTTGCCTGAATATAAAATCCATTATGCCCTTTCAATCTGGAAAGCTCATGTACCTCAGTTCTGAGAAATGTTCCTGAGTCATCTTGTTAACAGTTTCCTCTCCTACTGCTACTTCTTTTATTCAGATTTTGGAATTCTACTGTTGGTTATATTTCTCATTCTCCTCTTCTCTTCTTTCTCTGTCTTGTTTTTAATTGTTGTTTATTTGTTTATTTTTTGGTCTACTTTCTGGGATAATTCCTCAACTTTATCTTACATTTTTGTTATCGTGTTTTAAATTCTCATGAGCATTGTTGTTTTCTTTTAACGTGCCTTTTTATAGATTTCTACTCTTATTTCATACATAAAATATCCTCTCCTAACTCTCAGAAAATAATAGTAGTTTTCTTAAAATTACCTTTACTCTGCAAAACTGCCATTTCTTCCAAGATGTTTATTCCATTTGTTTACTCTCTAGCCTGTACGTTAGACACTTGCATTACGTATCTGTTGGTCCTTGGTTGTCTGCTCATGTTTAAAGGTGAGGGGGGAAAGGCTGATCAGAAGTTCCGAGCATGTGGGTGAAGCTTCCCTGTAAGGGGGCTTGGAGGTTCCAAGTAGGTGGCTGAACTTTCTGGGGAAAAATTTTGATGCAATATATTTAGGTTTTTCCTCCGTCACTAGTCAAATTCCCCAGAGATGTTTCTTTTACCCTCCTGCCAGCAGGATAAGGATTGGCTGTCAGTATTTAGGGGGCTGAGTGGGAGAAGAGAGTTAGGGGGTTTCGGCAACCAACATATGCATTTATTTAATCAATCTCCTTCTTTCAGGTATGGTATCTACATGCTCACTCAATTGTTTTTTATTTTCTCCGGTTCACAGACTCTATTTTATCATCTCCGAAAAGAGCAAGTTCTGCTGTGGTAGTAGGGGACCGCAGGATCCGAACACCTCTTACCAGTCCTCATTAGCTTTTCATCAGTCCTCCTGGGTTTAGCCCTGCTCACTCCGTCCACCCTGCATCCCTGCTGTCACCAATTTTGAGGCTTTTCAGATTGTGTGGTATAAATTCAATGGACTCTCACCTTTTTCCAGTATCAGTTTAGAATTTGGCTTTCGCAGACTTAGTAAGTCAATTCCCACTCAAGCATCTGCCTTTCAGCTTCTAAAATGATATTGCTGTGGATTCCCCTTGCATGTGAAAAAAAATACAAACTAAGCCTGGACATAAAAAAAAAGATTGACTATAAACGGTCGGTTGTATGTAATTTGTAGGTAGGTTTTCACTTTCACTCTTCAGTTTGGGAGATTGTCACATTCTCCTCATCACTGCAGGTGTATATCTCCATTAAAAATTCCTCCATATATAGTTCAAGTGGGAGTTCAGCAGGGATTGAAATTATTAATATATGTATGTATTTAAGTCATCATCTCTACCTGGAAGATTTTATAGTGATATGATTACTGTTCAGCTCTTTATATTTTTAATCTATCATAAGTATCACATAATTTATTAAAGAAAGGCTTGAGAACCTACACTAAAGTCATAATGTTTAAAGAGAGGCATCATACTCTCTCTGTGTACGTGGATATTTTGAAAATTTCATCTAAGTTTAGATAGTGCAGAATTATAGAGCTTGAGAACATAAAGTCCCACCCTCTCTCAGTTCTTTCCAAGAAGAGCAAACTGTCCAAGGAGTTGATGTGATTTGTTCATGAACATTACTAGCAAACTCTAATTATCAATACAATTTCCTGATTATGGGTCAAAGTTCTAGCGCTAAGAATCCAGAGACCTAAGTCTAGTGTTTTTTTTTTTTCCATACTAAACTGTTTCTCCAAATATTTAGTAATTCTGTTTAGTTTTTCCTACCAAAAACATTCAAATCATTCAAATTTCTTATAGATTTTAACAATCACACCATAATCAAGAGGAACTTATAATTATGCACATTGCTTGAATCAACCAACCAACTGGATATTTTAATGTGAAAAATCTATTCTAAAATAAATGACAAAATGGGACAATCTTTATCACTTTCTCATAGTTGGTTAATCTGGACTAGCTCAGGCCTTCTCCTGCACATTATCACTTAACTAAGGGCATATCTATATATCTGTATCTATCATACATATCTATATAGATATAGATAGATATAGGTTCATCCAGAAGGTATCCAGCCATGCAACATGAAAAATAGAGACACCTATAGAAGAAGATACAAGAAACATTATACATAGGACAATAATGACACCTCAGACCCCTTCATGGTGAGCAACTTGGGACCTCACATAGTTCACCTATTATCTCTTCTGCTGTTCAAAACACTTGCAAAATCCTTTGTTGGAATCATCATCAGCTACCCTGTCATATTTTCCTGAATCTCATTGACGGTCTGAAATCTCTTCCCTTTCAAGGTGATTTAATTTAGGGAAAGCCAGAAGTCTCAGGGCTCCATATTTGGGCTGTAGTGGGACTGAGTCACCTGGATGACTTGATGTTTTGCAAAAAAAACTCTTCAGGCCTTCCACAACATGGATCACTTTAAACAGATTCTCAACCATCTTTGAAGAGTTTGTGCCACACTTTTATTGCAGTATCATTGCATTGTCCCCAAAAGCCTTCTGAATCATCCAAATAATTTCCATGGAGAAATGTTCAACCTTAACACAAAATTTGATGTGGATTTGTTGCTCTACTCTCTCAGTCATTTTGAATGTGACAGCCACATAGTACAAGTGCTCACTCAATGGCATCTACCACCCCCACTGACTAGTACAGTGAAGCCATCAGTGTTCACATATGTGCACTCCAGTCCACTCTCCTTGGCTGCCAAGTGACAGCGATGTTGCACAAACCATTCTCATTATATTAACAGTTTCTGCACTTTTTCTGGACAGACCTCACATAGATATACATGAGTATATCTGATATAGTTTGCCAGGAAAGACTTGGGTGCTTCACTTGGTTTGGAACACTAGATGTTAAGTCACATGTTTTCATTGTTCCTGCACATGTCTTCAATGTTATGCTCAGACTTCCATTTCCATTCTTATGAGTGATGTGTTGCAATATGTTCTCTGTTTTTCTGCGTCACCTTGTGAACACAGCCATCTTAGGGATTCAGGAAGCACATACCCAAAAAAGGATTCAATTGTGACAGTTCATTTCACTGAAGCAAAGTTAATTCCCTGCCTTTTCTCCTTTGCAAACTAACGTGCACAATAACTTATAAGGTAATTATGCTTTCATGTTTAGACTTCAAAAACTGAAGACTCAGCCAGATTTTTCAAAGCAAAAAAAAATCAGATCATTTTCATACCCCAGAGTTGTAAAATTCTGCCAAATAGCTCCATAAAATATCTACACACACATACAACCTGAGCTACTGGGAAAGTATTTCTGAAGAAATGAATCTTCCAGAATGTTTTTACTTATCTTTTTTTCCATAGAAAATTTCAAAAATCTACTCACTCATTTTCCCTTCAAGAATATAAACAGAATTTGTAAGTGCTTGAGTAAAAAGCAAGACAAGTAAGCAAGGTTTCATTTCTCAGACTCATTTTTAAACTTAGTAGCAGAAACACTATACTCAAACATCATTCTCTACTGATTATGTTAATGGATCTTAAATATTGGATAGTTTGAGGTTAAGCGTGATGCTGAAATCTGAAATCAGAATGCAAGGTGATTCACAGATTCTTGATCTGTGGTTTTAAATGTGCGTGTGAGGTACTGCTAGGCAGGGCTTTATTTTCCTTGTGTCTGGTATGGTTCAGAATCACCTGCTGTGGTGAAGACAGGAGGGCAAATGAATGGAGAGCAGCTGCCTGCCATTACATTTATCTTCTCAAAACCATTGGGACAAGTTAATGTTGTAGACCTTAAACTTGTGCTTTCTCTTAGTTCAGTCTCTCAAATTCAGCTCAATATATCCAATCTCCATCCCTCTCCTGGAAATGGAAAACAATGTTATTGTTTTTTTCACATTTTTTTTTCATGAGAGCCTTATGTACATTATGAAGGAAAATAAAAACTGGGGAAAAAGAGATGCCTGTCTACACAGACTTGCTCCTGCCTGCGTCCTTTCTCTTCTGGATCTCCACGTTCCTGTACAGGGTGAAATCAGAAACAAACGCTAATAGTTAATAAGCCTTTTCTACACGCTAGGCCATTTACATATGCTGTCTTGTTTAATCTTTGCACACACTACAACATGGGTACCATTGTTATTTCCATTTGATACACGAGAAAACGGACACTTAGAGACATTAACTCTCTCAAGGTCCCCAAGCCATCAGACAGTAAACTACCTTCGAACCCTGGCAGCCTGGACCCAGAGCCAGCATGTTCTTCTCACGCCTGACTGAAAATCACCTCACAGCAACTGCTGGAAGTCTCCCCCACTATTAGTGACCTACTTTTCATTAGCCCCTGAAAGTGTTCCCTGTTTTACTGCTGGCACCATATTGAGACTCATTTGGATTCTCCATGAAAGAGTTATCTCGTGAGAAATAACCTCAGTGCATGAATCATAACAAAGGTGGGAGTATTTTTCTTTTCAAAGCAAATGGATTGACTTATAATTTTTATACAACAGTACGTACCATTTTCTCTGTATAGGCTGATGATTTTTGACAAACTTATATATTCCTGTACCCTCCCCCCAGTCGAGATGTACCACATTTCCGTCATCTCAGTAAATTCCCTTGTGCTTTCTTGCAGTCAAACCCCCATAACTCCCACATCAGCCCCAGTAAACCCTTTTCCATACTTCAAACATAATGTGAATGCCCCATGATACGCCACGTTCGAACTTTCCACATAACTCTTTGTTTTTACAATATAATAAACTCCTGGGAAGATACACCCGAGCTTGGGTTTGCTCCATGTGACTATTTCAATAACATACAAAGAAGTGTGAAAGACGAAACTTCAGAGGTAATTGATACACCTGCCAAGGCCGCCAGTCCTGACGCTGTGACACCTAACACCACATAGAAGTTCATGCCATCTGTGATTTTCTAAATAAACCTAAAAATAAAGCAAAATCCATTTGAAATTACTAGAGATAACCTACACAAAGCTTCTGTGAAGAATAAAACCTAGTTTATAACCAATGCTTCTTTTAAATGGCCATTATCATGTTATAAATCATATTCTTACAGCAACAGCTACAGAATCTACTATGAAGAATACCAGTACCATCTAGGATGAGAATCAAGAAACTGGAGGCTCTGTTTCACTTCTGCTGCTCACTAACTTTGAAACTGCAGACAAATCATTCATTTTCCATGTATGAAATTGAGATTGTAATAAACGTGTCTCCCTCCTGAGAATAATAGGAAGATAAATATCTGCAACAACATAAATCCATGGTAATTTTTTAAAATGTCTTTAAAGAGAGAGGAAAAGAGAGAGAGAGAAACAGAAATATCTATTTGTTGTTCCACTTACTTTACATTCATTGGTTGATTCTTGTATGTGTCGTGACCAAGGATTGAACCTTCAACCTTGATGTATCAGGAGGACACTCTAACCCACTGTGCCACCCAGTCAGGGCCCAAGGTATTATTTTTAATACAGAAAGTCTAGAAATAAATACCATATTGTCCTAACATTATTATTATTTTACTTTGTCCAAATAACATGGTTCTTGTGGGACATTTATTTGGCTCTTTGTGCAAGAGATAGGGGGAGTAAGTCAGATGAAAACAGAGAAACAAGAAGAGGAAATAAATGAGACAACTTTTATTAATGTATCATGCTAAAAATTACTGTGAGAAATGAAAGGACAATTCTAAATTAGATAGGCACAAGACATGAAATCCCATTTCCGGGGTGTTTCAAACCAAAGCTCTATGAGAGAGAATGAAGCTAAACAAAGAACATGCCATTGTAAAACTGAACTCACACAAAGTTCAAATAGCTAAATGGTCTCCATGATTAGAAATAAAGAAGGCATATTAGCTAGTAAGTGGATCCATTGTCAATAAAGAGCCTGTAGAAATCCCTAAGGGTCAGGATGTTCCCTCTTGACTCTTTTTCAAAGTAAAAGGCTAAGCATCAGAAGTTTCTAGTCCTTGTCCTAAATCTGAAGTATTCTGAAGCCTGGGCCTGCAGACATTTAGCCTGGGGCCAACCCCTGAACCCCAACAGTCCGTTTCATCTCTCCCGGGAGCAAAACACCTCAATCTGAAGACTTCAGACCTGGTTGGCGAAGCCCAGGTAACACCCTTTAGGATTACAAACAGCAGCTATCACTTATTTCCAGAATTAAAAATATAAAAAGATTACCTTTAGTCTGTAAAAGGCAATCTTAAAAGATACAAAAGTTAATAAATTGTATGGATAAAAAAGGGCTATTTTTAACTTGTTAGAATGAGATTCTCTCTTGAAGCTTGAGCAAGGTGCACTTAGGAGAAACAAAAGTAAGTTCTACTTTGAACCATGGGATTCATAGGCAGAAGGCATTATACTGTTTATCACACAAGTATCATAAATTTCTGATTACTTGTCTAAATGATCAGTCCCTTATGGGCTGGACCTTAGTCACCATTATTCCCTCATAACTTAGTGCAGAGCCAGGCACGGAGAAGGTGCTTGATCAATCTTGGTTCCCTTACGTGGTCCTTCCTGGGCCTACTTCTCTTGGAGACTCTGTGTTCTGTGACCCAGATACTAAGATTTCTCCCAGCATGGGAAGATTGTGCAATTACTTGCAAGTTCCAAGGGTAGCTGGAGAAAATAAACAGCACATACTGTACTTCAGTCACTTGGCTTTGTTTGTTTTTTGTTTCCATAACAATAATACTCTATCTACCTCTCACTCTTGATGATATAAAGACTGGCGAACAGCAGTCCTGAGAGCACACAAGGTGCAATTTTGAGTGGCAACTCAGACATTATTTTCAGACAGTGGAAGTTGGTCTTTAGCATGCACTTATTTAATAAACAATGCTAGCTGTAAAAACTACTCTTACCCAGAATCATTACCCCAAATAATTTTCATGTGAGAGTTATTAGTCATAATTCCAACACAAGGACACAACAGAGCAAAGACAAATAATTTGGGGACAACCTAACAGTTAAAAATAACAAAAATACTTGCAGCAAATACCTCAAATACATATTTATATATATTAAATATGTTTTGTATATATTAAATATATATTTATCTATAAATATACAAATATTCATACATAAATATTAATGTTTTATAGAAATATATTTATATAAATATTAATATGTTAAATATATTAAATATGTAAAACAAATATAATATACATTAAATATAGGTACATATATATTATACGCATGCACATATATATAAACAATTTACAATCTAAGTGACAAATTGAACACCGTGAGTAAATAAATATAACCGACTCTTGGTAGAGTGACAGTTAACAGACCCCACACCAGCGGTTCTCAAAGAGTGGTCTCTGCACCGGCAGCAGCAGTGTGGCCTGAGAACTCATTGGAGATGCACGTTCTGCTTCCCAGGGGTGGAGTCTGGACCCAACAAGCAGAAATGGCACCTCACAAGAGGAAGGAAAAGAAAGAAGAACAGGACACCAGTCTTGGACCACAGGTGGCTGAAGGAAAAAATAAATGTATTTGGTGTCTGCTGTCTCTTTGCATCCTTCCTTCCAAGACACTTTTGTCCATGTCATTGATCTTTCTGGCAAGGAAACCATCCTCCGTGTGACTGGTGGGATGAAGGTAAAGGCTAACAGAGATGGGTGTTCTTCATACGCTGCCACGTTGGCTGCCCAGGACGTGGCCCAGAGGTGCAAGGAACTGGGTATCACTGCTCTGTACATCAAGCTCTGGGCCACAGGAGGCAATGGACCAAGGGCCCTGGATCGGGGACCTAGTCAGCTGTCAGAGCACTTGCCTGCTCAGGAATGAAGACTGGATGGATAGAGGATGTCACCCCCATCCCCTCTGACAGCACCCACAGGAAGAGAGGTCACCGTGGTCGCCGTCTGTGAACAGGAGCCTTCAAATTATGGTTTCGGTTAATAAATTTCCTTTGTGTCAACTAAAAAAAGAAAAGAAAGAAACATACACTCTCAGAACCCACCCTAGACCTCTACACCCTAGACCTACTGATTCAGAAACTGTGGGGCTAGGACTCAACAATCTGTGCTTTAACAAACACTCCAGTGATCAGATCAACACATCGTAACCTTAAACTTATATAATGTTAATGTCAATTACATCTCTATTAAAACAAACAACCACCCCCCCAAAAAAAGCCCTCCAAAGGATTCTGACACACACTGCAGTTTAGGAACAACTGCCCCAACCTACACATATTACTGTCCTCATCTCACCAAATGAGAGACAGAGAGCTCATAACCTAGCTAACGGAGCCTGGGACGAGAGCAGGCCTTGTGCCTCTGAATCCAGTATGCAGTACTGAAGAAAAGAATCAGGTCAAGAACCAGAAAAACTCTGATTCCCAAGGTGGATGTTCTTTTAGCTGAGGTAGAAAATATATAGGTAAAACTTCTTAGGTTTCAGAGACTTTGTCCATGACACAGGGTAGTAATAATGTACCAGCCTCAAAGAGGTTTTGGTGAGAAACGAATTAGATAATGTATGTAACCACGATTTTAGGCCATAAGTGTCACAACATTTTGGTCATCATTATTTCTACAGCCTTTGGCCTTATGAGACAAAGTATTCTCACTTGCTATTTTACATTTCTAACTATAGAATTTACATGAACTTTTAAACATGATTTACTTCTAATTTTGATTTCTGCTATGGATTTTCCTCCAAGTTGTAACATTACATGAGTTATAACTCTACTCAAGGTGAGATTGCTATCACCTATATTTTTGTATAGAGAAAAGAGATAGTATTATGTAGAGTTTTTCTAGAAAAAATGAAGTGATTATAATGTTACCAAAAAAGTCTCAGATTATCGTGATGTACATCTTAGGCTTTTCAGCTCACATTAGTAGCTTTCATAAGTGAATTACCATTCTACATTTATTTTATACAACTGGCATTTTTAATGTATCATGTCTTGCATCCTAAGTGGCTTAATATAATAATTTCATAAACTATATATGTATGATCATTTTTGAAAAATAAGTTTAATTTTATTATAAGGTATTATAATATCATTACAAGTAACTATCTCACTTATAATATTATGACACTATAAGTTAGAGGTCATGGGAACCTCCAGCTTAGAGCCAGTTGGTCAGAGTGTGGGTGACAGCCTGGACATGTGATGCGCACCTGGAGGACTGGGGCAGTCTGGTGAGACTGAGCCCTTAGCCTGTGGGGCAGCACCCTATGTCCAGTAGATGGTGTCAGAACTGAGTGGAATCACAGGACACCCAGTTGGTGTTGCAGAATTGCTTAGTGCAGGAAAAAGTCCTTATATCTGTGGTCAAAGTGCTCTAAGTGTGGTGATAGTATGAGAATAAAGGAGAAGAACAGAAGGAGGACTGGGCTTTTCCCAATATAGAAATTTTTTTAAAACAGAGAAAAGAATACACACCAGGTAACTGTAAAATAGAGCTATTTATACACTTTACAAGAGAAGGTAGTGAAGGCAAAGTGTACATACCAGAAAACTTTAAAACTTCCACAGCCTAAAGTTAATGGTGAAACACGGATAAAAATTTCCTGCTCTGAAATATTGAGAGGAAATTCTGATTTCTGAACAAAATGCGACTATGAATCTTGGGTTGAAAATTTTGAGCTCCCCTTGGAAGTACAAAATGTCCTGGCCTATGTGATATGGGGCCCGGGGTCAATGTCAGAGTCCTAGGAGTAGGTAAGAAATTCAGATCATGACGTAAGAAACAGAGACAAGACACTGAGCACAGTGGCTTTTAGTAGGTGAGAGAGTGGTGTAACAAATACCAGCAGATAATGTTATTCTTCATGGTAATCAATATTAGGAGCTATTAATATGCACCCTCCCAAATCTGAGTGTCCTAACAATATATTTTTCATTTTTTACTTTGTTTTGTTTTAGTTTTATTGGGGTATAACTTAACCATAAAATTGCAAGATATTTAAAGTGCACAACGTGATGATTTGATATACATATACAGGGTAAAAAGATTCTTACTTAGTTAAAACATTTCTTTCTGTCTTACCTCCTTGCCCGATACAGACTGGGCAGCTCTCCTTGGAGGCTGCTCTCCAGACAGTGACTCAGATATCTGGGCTACTTCTGTACTATGCTCTGCTATCCCCTTGTGCCTCCATGGGCTTCTCTGCTCAGTCATCACTCAGCCATTAAGAAAAGGGAGAGAGCAAGGAGGATCACTCAGGATGTTTTATAGACAAGTCTGGAAGTGGCATACCCCGCATTCCATTGGCCAGAACCTAGTCAGATAACACCCACCAAAGTGCAAGCAGGATTAAGTCATGGGTCCTCTTGTGTACCCAGGAAGAGAAAATGGAATTGGTGAGCATCTAGCCAATTTCTGCCACATAATGACTAATAATCCATGATCTGGTTCTATTTTAGTTAAAATCATACCACTTCCTAAATTGTTTAAGCATGTTTTATTGTGTAGGTCTTCAAATATATTATTAAAAACTGCAGTATTTGAGTAATGTTATTCATATAGCTAAGATTCTCCATACAATTTATAGAAATACAGGACTCTCTGGTTGTATGTGAATAAAAAATAATTATTCAAAGTTCAAATGACTAAGTTAAGCAAATCCATCCTACCATTTGGAGGATAGCTAAGCTTTTGTTCCTTTAATATGCCTTGTGAACCCATTTTTGAAAAGAGTATATAATAGAGAACAACATAAAGAATGTTTGGGCAGCTTCAGTCTGAGACTTGGCTTCTCACCTTCCTCCCTGAACAACATGAGCTTCAGCACACACTCCAGCTTCTCCACAAGCTCCCAGACCCTGGGCTCCCGGCAGTCACCCGGCCACAAGATCCTGCTGGCCAGCAGTGCAGGCAGCGTCTATTCAGGCACCAGGGGCTCAGACTCCTAGATTTCAGTGTCCCACTCCACCAGCATGGGGGGCAGCTGGGGATCCGGGGGCGTAGCTGCAGGGATGGCCCAGGGGAGGGGGTCTGGTGGTCACAAGGGACATCCAGAGTGAGAAGGAGACTATGCAGTGCCTGAATGACTACCTGGCCTCCTACATGGAGAGGGAGAGAAGACTAAAGGCTGGTAATTGGAGACTGGAGATTAAAATAAGGGAATTCATAGAGAACAAGGGACCCCAGGTCAGAGACTGGGGGCATTATTTCAAGACCATAGAGGACCTGAGGGCTCAGATCTTGGCAAATTCAGTGGACAATGATGCATCATTCTGCAGATTGACAATACCCTTCTTGTTGCTGATGGCTTCAGAATCAAGTATGAGATGCAGCTGGCCATGAGTTGCTGGGCAACCATTGTGTGGAGAATGACATCAGTGGGCTCCAAAAGGTCACTGATGGCACCAGTATCACTTGGCTGCAGCTGGAGATGGAGATCAAGGCTCTCAAGGAAGAGTTGCTCTTCATAGAAAAGAACCACGAGGAGGAAGTAAATGCTCTACAAAACCAGACTGCTAACTCTGGGCTGACCGTGGAGTTGGGTGCCCCCAATCTCAGGACCTCAACAAAATCATGGTGGACATCTGAGTCCAGTATTATGAACTGGCTCAGAAGAACTGAGAGGAACTAGACAAGCACTGGTCCCATCAGATTGAGGAGAGCACAACAGGGTCACCTCTCAGACCACTGTTATAGGTGCTGCTGAGATGTCACTCACAGAGCTGAGATGTACAGTCCAGTCCTTGGAGACTGACCTGGACTCGATGAGGAACCTGAAGGCCAGTTTGGAGAACAGCCTGAGGGAGGTAGAGATGCACTGCACCTTGCAGATGGAACATCTCAGTGGGATCCTGCTGCACCTGCACCTGGTGTCAAAGCTGGTCCAGACCTGGGCAGAGGGGCAGCTCCAGGCCCAGGAGTATGCAGCCCTGCTGAACATCAAGGTCAAGCTGGAGGCTGAGATTGACACCTAACACAGCCTACTGGGAAAAGGGGAGAACTTCAATCTTGTTGACCCCCTGGAAAGAGCCATTCCTTGCAAACCATCCAAAGGACCATGACCTGCAGGATTGTGGATGGCAGAGTGGTGTCTGAAGGCAACGACACCAAAGTTTTGAGGCATTAAAGGTGGCAGAAGTGGGACATTCCTTGGCAGGGCAGGAGACCAATAAAAAGTTCAGAGTTCATTAAAAAAAAAAAGAGTATTTGGGCTGTGAATTACAAATCTTATTTATGAACTTCTAACCCTATGTCCCAGATCCATTCTAATACTGTATATCTCTGAACACTTATGGCAGACCCAACAGAATATCTATTGACCAATAACAGCTAGTTTTAAACATTTCTGAAATATCCCCTCCACATACATACATACATATCGTCATTGTGCTCTTTTTACACTTTTTTCAACGCAAGATTTGTGATCTGCATTTTGTTTAGATATTACTATTTCCTTTCAGTATTCTAGAGCAATGATTTCAACTCATGAGTCACCATTAATTTCTGTGACTTGTGCAAGTGTCAAAACTTTCTGGTGCTTCCATTTTGCTTTTAACTCTCTCCCCCTTTCTTTCTCTTCCCTTTATAGAATATGTCATTGCTCTGTAATTACCCTTCACGAACCTTTCTCTTTACTTAAAAAATGTTTCCAATAGCCATGGCAGCATTTTGAAGCTTACACTAAGGGAGACAGATGAGTAAGTATATGAAACAGATGAGTAAGTATATCTTGGACAAAATTACTTACAGATCTGAGAAAGAAAGTTAGGGTAGGCACAGGTTTGTGGCTGAGAAAACACTTCTGTCCAAATGCACTGGAGAGG